>VRLP01007832.1:0-19696 GCA_009660295.1 Lophius piscatorius | reverse complement strand
TTATAGCTGATGTTAGCTTTCTGTAGCTCTTACAGTTGACGTTAGCTATCTTTAGCTGTTATAGCTGACGTTAGCTATCTTTATCTGTTTTAGCTGATGTTAGCTATCTTGAGCTGATGTTAGCTATCTTAAGCTGGTTTACCTTACGTTAGCTATCTTTAGCTGTTATAGCTGACATTAGCTGTCTTTAGCTATTATTGCTGACATTAGCTATTTTTAGCTGTTTTAGCTGACGTTAACTATAGTTAGCTGTTATAGCTGACGTTAGCTATCTTTAGCTGTTATAGCTGACATTAGCTTTCTTTAGATGTTAAAGTTGACCTTAGCTATCTTTAGCTGTTATCGCTGAGGTTGGCTTTCTTTAGCTGTTATAGTTGACGTTAGCTATCTTTAGCTGTTATAGCTGATGTTAGCTTTCTGTAGCTCTTACAGTTGACGTTAGCTATCTTTAGCTGTTATAGCTGACGTTAGCTATCTTTATCTGTTTTAGCTGATGTTAGTTATCCTGAGATGATGTTAGCTATCTTGAGCTGGTTTACCTGACGTTAGCTATCTTTAGCTGTTATAGCTGACATTAGCTGTCTTTAGCTATTATTGCTGACATTAGCTATTTTTAGCTGTTATAGCTGATGTAAGCTATCTTTAGCTGTTATAACTGGCGTTAGCTATCATTAGCTGTTTTAGCTGACGTTAGCTATCTTTAGCTGTTATAGCTGATAACAGATTCAATCCTCCCCTCATGGACATTACGTCACAGACTTCGACCTTCCCTCTGCAGGCTGCTCTGTCCGCCGGGCTGAGGTGGCCCGGTTGCTGGCGGTCGGCTCGGACCCCGGTGCTCAGAACTTTCGGCTCCTGCAGTGGGAAGCAGCAGAACCGCGGCTGCATCAGCGTTGAAGATCCGCTCACTTGCAGGAGTCAGCGAGTCGAGGTTTTTGGTTCAGTATCCTCGCCGTCAGGTCGCTGTTGGGCCCTTAATAAGCCCCCCGTTGAAAATTGGATTGGACCTCCAGTGGAGCTCACCTGGACCCGAGCGCTGGGGGACCACCACTCTTCAGGTTTGGACCGAAATACTCACAGAAAAAGAGGGACAACATTTGTTTCGAAGAATTTTATCTTTTCGTGTGCCAAGTTAGCAGTTTGGAAAAGCAGCAAGAACCTGAGTTCTGATCCGTTACACGGCTTTAAAGGGCTGGATTGAGATTGGAACACACATTCCTCAGACTGAAGACCAATCATGAGGACCCATCAACAAATCTCTGGTTCTGAACTTTTAACCTAATGACAGAACTGGACCTGTGGAATCATGCAAGTTCACTGATCGTGTAATATACCAGTCTCTCTCTCTCCTCACTGTATGTAGGTGTCTCTCTACCAGTCTCTCTCTCTCCTCACTGTATGTAGGTGCCTCTCTACCAGTCTCTCTCTCTCCTCACTGTATGTAGGTGTCTCTCTACCAGTCTCTCTCTCTCCTCACTGTATGTAGGTGCCTCTCTACCAGTCTCTCTCTCCTCACTGTATGTAGGTGTCTCTCTACCAGTCTCTCTCTCTCCTCACTGTATGTAGGTGTCTCTCTACCAGTCTCTCTCTCCTCACAGTATGTAGGTGTCTCTCTACCAGTCTCTCTCTCTCTCTCTCCTCACCATATGTAAGTGTGTCTCTATCAGTCTCTCTCTCTCTCCTCACTGTAAGTAGGTGTCTCTCTACCAGTCTCTCTCTCGCTCTTCTCACCATATGTAAGTGTCTCTCTACCAGTCTCTCTCTCTCTCCTCACTGTATGTAGGGGTCTCTCTACCAGTCTCTCTCTCTCTCTCTCTCTCTCTCCTCACCATATGTAAGTGTGTCTCTATCAGTCTCTCTCTCTCTCTCTCCTCACTGTAAGTAGGTGTCTCTCTACCAGTCTCTCTCTCTCTCTTCTCACCATATGTAAGTGTCTCTCTACCAGTCTCTGTCTCTCTCCTCACTGTATGTAGGGGTCTCTCTACCAGTCTCTCTCTCATCACTGTATGTAGGTGTCTCTCTACCAGTCTCTTTCTCTGTCATCACTGTATGTAATGTCTCTCTACCAGTCTCTCTCTCTCTCCTCACCGTATGTAGATTTCTCTCTACCAGTCTCTCTCTCTTCATTGTATGTAGGTGTCTCTCTACCAGTCTCTCTCTCTTCATTGTATGTAGGTGTCTCTCTACCAGTCTCTCATTCTTCATTGTATGTACGTGTCTCTCTACCAGTCTCTCTCTCTCTTCATTGTATGTAGGTGTCTCTCTACATCTCTACATGTCTCTCTCTCTTTTCACTTTAAGCAGATGTCACTCTACCTCCGTACCATTCTCTCTCTCTCTTCACTGCATATAGGTGTCTCTCCATCAGTCTCCCTCTCTCCTCACTGTGTGTAGGTGTCCCTCTACCTCTCTACCAGTCACTCTCTCTCCACTGTGTGTAGGTGTCTCTCGCCCACAGGCTCGTCTCAGAGCTCGTGCTGCAGAGACAGAGAGAGAGGGATGTTTATTCGGCTCGCGGCTCGTGCAGCATCAGAGATGTGAGTGGCGGGAAGCTGCTGCTCCTGGCGCTGCTGCAGGACGGCAGGATGGCGGGGGGACGGCGGGGTCTGGTGGCACCTCAGAACACCTTCCTGGAGAACATCGTCCGCAGGTCTAACGGTAAGACCTGGTCCGGTCTGGCTCTTTCATATTTAACCTGGACATAAATTTGACCGGTCTTTAATTGTCATCATCAGAGAGCTCGGCTGTGATTGGCTGTCAGTCAGGCTCTTAGTGGCTAACCACATCCAGCTAAGATTCACTTATTAAAGCTAACAGTAAGGCTAAATGTTTTTCACAGATCAGCGAGCTATTTTCTATCTACAGTGCTGTTAGCAACGGTTAGCATCCCGAAATATAAGTATTTTATATTTCTTTACATTTTATGTGAGATGACTAAGATTTAGTTTCATAGTTGAAACCTTTTATTTATATATATTTGGAATTTAATCAAACATTTCATTTAGTGTTTTTTTCGTTTGAAGTAGCACACATTTAGCTTCATTTTCACAAATCCAAATAAAAATAAACTCATTTTTATGTTTCTATAGGAAACGAAAGAGATGACAAGAACAAATTAGCTGACGCCTGCTAAATTTAGCGATAATAAATAACGTTAGCTAATATTAACTAAAACAGCTGATGCGCTCACTTAAGTCAGATCTTACAACAGACGTTAGCAAACTTTAAGTTTTATAGCTAACGTTAGCAATTTTAGCTGATTTTAGCTAACATTAGTGATGGTAAAAAATATTAAGATAACTTTGGATATCAGCTAACATTATGATGCTAGCCGATATCGTCTAACTTTACTTCGGATAACCGACGCTTACTAATTAGCTTTTAAAGGTGACTTTGGCTTACTTTAGAAAAATTATTTCTGATATTAGCTCTCATTCGATAACTTTACAAATGTTGCCTTATATAAGTCAAAGCTAGTTAGCTAGTTTTATTAGGATCCCCATTAGCTGCCAGTTTAATGGCCGCTATCTTCCTGGGGTCCTTAGAAATAAGGATTAAATCATATTTCATCAAGAAACGGAAAAAACGGGTTGAATGCGGATTGGCGTGGGGCGGGGGCTGAACAGAGACACTGAAGTGGGAGAAGTGGGAAGAAATGTACAACCAAACTTTTCCAAAATCACTCCAGTTCTTCCTCGCACTCAGTTCTATGCGGATATAAGATTTGAAAATGATCCCCGAAATAGTTCTTGAGTTATCGGGGCTAACATGGAGGATCTGCGGCGGACCTGTGGACGCGGCGATGACGATGATGAAGATATCATAGCTGAGAAGCGGGAATAAATTGTTGTTGTGCTGCAGCTTTGCTTCGAGATCAAACATATCAAACTTAAGGCCCGTGGGCCACATCCGGGCCGCAGAACCGTTTTATCCGCTGGTAACCAGCACAAACAGCAAAGATACTACAAATCCCAGAATGCACTTTGATTCAAGATCGCCAGCATCAAATCTCTCCTCCTCTCCTCCTCCCCGCTCCTCTGGTGTCAGTTATCAGCGTTTATCCAGTCACTTTAATAAAGCTTTACTTTAAGATGGATAAGAACTAGAAAGTCTTTTAATGAGACTTAATAATAAATTAATTAATAAATAAAACACGTTGTAAATAACTGGCGAGTACGTTCACGTCCAACATGTGCCCCATTTAAAAACATCAAAACGTGAAGTTAGCTTACATTTAATGAGAAACGCACCTGGGGGCTGTTTTCGTGCACCTGACTGTTTTCTGAGGTGCTGCTGCTCCTGGCTGCAGGAACAGATGCGAGAAACAAAAGTTTGCTTTTACCGTTTTATTAAAGCAGAAGAAAGAAACGGCTAAAATCAGGCCAGGCGTTTACTGAGGGTTAACTCTAACAATGATAGCTGACATTAGCTAACATGAACAATGATAGCTGACATTAGCTAACATGAACTATGATAGCTGAAATTAGCTTATTTTAACAATGATAGCTGACATTAGCTAACATGAACAATGATAGCTGACATTAGCTAACATGAACAATGATAGCTGACATTAGCTAACATGAACAATGATAGCTGACATTAGCTAATGTCAAAAATTATAGCTGATATTAGCTAACGTGAAAAATTATAGCTGACATTAGCTAACTTTAACAATGATAGTTGATATTAGCTTATTTTAACAATGATAGCTGACATTAGCTAACGTGAAAAATAATAGCTGATATTAGCTGACGTGAAAAATTGTAGCGGACATTAGCTAACTTTAGCTGTGCTAGCTAGCTGTAACCTGCTGCTTTCGTCGCTCAGATACAAACTTCGTTCTGGGAAATGCTCAGATCGTCGACTGGCCAATCGTTTACAGCAACGACGGATTCTGCAAACTGTCGGGTTACCATCGAGCCGAGGTCATGCAGAAGAGCAGCACCTGCAGGTACCACACACACTCACACACACACACACACACACACACACACACACACACACATGCTGGGGTGTGATGGACGGCCTCTTTCCTCCCGCAGCTTCATGTACGGTGAGCTGACGGATAAGGAGCTGATCCAGAAGGTCCGACAGACGTTTGAGAACTACGAGATGAACTCGTTTGAGATCCTCATGTACAAGAAGAACCGTGAGTACTGACCTCTGACCTCTGACTCTCTAACAGACAGGCACTGTGCCCTAGGGTGAGGGGTCGTCGGGCTGTTGTGGGTTTCATTCCCAAGCGTCTGAATGACTCCGTCTCCGTGCTGCAGGGCTGCCGGTGTGGTTCTTCGTGAAGATCGCGCCCATCAGGAACGAGCAGGACAAAGTTGTTCTGCTCCTCTGCACCTTCAGTGACATCACCGCCTTCAAGCAGCCAATAGAGGACGAGACATCCAAAGGTAGGCGGGCGTCCATCAGGACCTCCCTCTGCTATAGGGTCGATTCTCCTCCTGTTAAGAACTGAGACACATCAAACTTCATCGGCTACTAGCCGGCTAAGTTAGCGGCTACTAGCGGCTACTAGCCGCTAACTGCTACTACCTGACTACTACGGCTGCGGCTAATTTCCTCTAGTTGGTAACTGCTACTAGCTACTAACCGCCACTAGCTGATAACTGCTGGTAGCTACTTACAGCTACTAGCGTTTACTGCTGCTAGCTTCTAAGTGCTACTAACTTGATGGTTACTGCTAGTAACTACTGACAGCCACTGGTGGTTAACTGCTACTCGCTGACAAATGCTTCTAGCTATTAGCCGCTTGTTGCTTCTAGCTACTAACTACAGCTAGCTACTTACTGCCACTATCTTTTCGCTAAACGTAAGCGATATTAGCAGATACTGGCTTACTTTCGCAAGGTTAGCTAATATCAGCAACTCTGCGCCGTTCTTCCCTTTCCACCACGCCGGTAACTTTAATACGGATCAGTGAGTCCTTGAGGAGACCGCTGGTTCTGTTTGGTGATAGTTCTGGTTCTGTTTGGTGACGTCGTTGGTTCTGGTCCCCAGGTTGGGGTAAATTTGCCCGTCTGACTCGAGCGTTGACCAGCAGTCGAGGAGTTCTTCAGCAGCTCGCCCCCGCCGTCCAGAAAGGAGAGAACGTCCACAAACACTCCAGACTGGCAGAGGTGAGACCAACACCAGAACCAGTAGGATCCATTAAACCGTCCTGCTGTTAGAGACCACCTCTCCGTCAGGGTCCAGCACCGATGGGACCACTGAGATTTGAGGAGGAGGATCTGAGAGATACGGATGTGTCAGGTTATGAAGAGCTAACCAGCTACCATAGCTAACATTAGCTCATTTAAAGTATCACAAAAAAAGTCAGCTAATCTAAACTATCGTGAACTGAGTTAGCTAATGTCAGCTATCTTAGCTAATCTTAGCTCATTTAGCGCTCTTATTACCGATGTTAGCTATATTCAGTTAGCATAGTTAATGCTAGCTTAACTCACCTGTCAGTGTTTCCTGTCTCAGGTTCTCCAGCTGGGCTCCGACATCTTACCTCAGTACAAACAGGAAACCCCGAAGACGCCGCCGCACATCATCCTCCACTACTGCCTCTTCAAGACCACGTGGGACTGGGTCATCCTCATCCTCACCTTCTACACCGCCATCATGGTTCCCTACAACGTGTCCTTCAAGACCAAGCAGAACAACGTGGCCTGGCTGGTGGTGGACAGCATCGTGGACGTCATCTTCCTCGTCGACATCGTCCTCAACTTCCACACCACCTTCGTTGGCCCCGCCGGCGAGGTCATCTCCGACCCCAAGCTCATCCGCATGAACTACGTCAAGACGTGGTTCGTCATCGACCTGCTGTCCTGCCTGCCCTATGATGTCATCAACGCCTTCGAGAACGTCGACGAGGTCAGTAGATGGGATGGCGTTCTCCAAAGATCCGTGGTTAGCCTTTCTCGCCGTGTTCCTGACCGGCGCCTTGTTGAAGGGTTGGATCAGAGGGCGGGAAAGAACTGCCTGACAGAACTTTGACGGAACCCAAACGAGCAGTTTGGGTTTCGGACTTGGTCGACCTGAAGCAGCAGACAGGGACTGATACCCCTTTTCCACTGAGCTGGTTCCAGGGCTAATTCGGAGCCAGAGCCTGATTTAGCACCGGTTCTTTGCTTTTGGGAAGCCTTAGCACCGACTCCTGGCTCTCAAAACCGGTGCCAGACAAGCTCAAGCTCTTTGCTGGTCTAGAGCCAAGAACCAATTACGTAAGGGGCTGGGGGCGGAGCTATTGTGACCAGCAAATCACAGAGAGTCCGGCCCGGGTTTTCTGAACGTTTTGGACATTGTTGGGCGATCTGGCCTCTTCAGTGTCGGGTGTTGGACGGGGGACAGAACCTGGGGAAGGGGTCCCGGTCCCTATGTAATCAAAGATGGCGTGGCGGAGTGACGGCGTGACGGCGCTCTCATCGACATCGTGGACTGTTTATCATTCCTCCGATGGCGTTGCAGCATCCGCTGACTTCCTGCCGCAGAAGGTCACGACTGAACTGCTGACGTGTCAGAAATGTAAACCTCCACAAGTCCCCCGTCAGCAGGAGGACCGGCGTAGGGGGGCGGGGGGGGGGGGGGGGGGGGGGGGGGGGGGCTACCGATCCAGATTAGAGCGCTGGTGTCAATATGGCGCTACTCGCCACCTTCCACGTGAAAGGGACACCCAAAATCAAAGTTGATGGTCGTCGCCCGTCGTCGCGGCGTCCCCCCCGGGGGTCCTTTGTTTAGTCCACACGTATAAATAAAGTTCCAAGTCTCCTCTCCTCCTCTTCCTCTCCAGGGCATCAGCAGCCTCTTCAGCTCCCTGAAAGTGGTGCGTCTGCTGCGTTTGGGTCGGGTGGCCAGGAAGCTGGACCACTACATCGAGTACGGCGCCGCCGTGCTGGTCCTGCTGGTGTGCGTGTTCGGGCTGGCGGCTCATTGGCTGGCGTGTATCTGGTTCAGCATCGGCGACTACGAGGTGATCGACGAGGACACCAACAGGGTGAGGATGGACAGCTGGCTCTTCCTGTTGGGGGAGACGGTGGGGACGCCGTACAGGTTCAACGCCTCGGGCTCGGGCCGCTGGGAGGGCGGGCCCAGCAAGGACTCGGTCTACATCACCTCGCTGTACTTCACCATGACCAGCCTGACCAGCATCGGCTTCGGAAACATCGCGCCCAACACGGACGGCGAGAAGATCTTCGCTGTGGCCATGATGATGATCGGATGTGAGTCGCCACCCGCCTCTTCCTCTTCTCATCTTCTTTTCTTCTCCACTTCCTGTTTCCTACTTCTGTTCTCCTCAGCTTCCTGCTACGTACTTTTTTTCATGTTCTTGTCTCCTCCTCTTCCTGTTTTCTCCTTTTTATCTTCTTTCCTTCTCTACTTCCCGTTTTCTTCACAACTTCCTGTTTTCATGTTCGTACATGTCGTCTCATCCTTCGCCATCCGTCCGTAAACTCTCTGCAAACTGAACGTGATATCCCATAATGCCCCTGTGCACCAACACGGGACAGTTTTCCAGTTATTGAAGACTCACGTAAAAACCTTTAATCTGAAAATCTTACTTCCATCCTGGATAAAAATAAACGCAGCTGGTTTAAAATCTGTGGTGACGAGTTGAAGTTTTATTAACGGTGCCAAAGGAAGAGGTTATAAACATGTGGTAAGACTAGCTACTGAATGCTACTAGCTACTGAATGCTACTAGCTACTGAATGCTACCAGCTACTGAGTGCTACTAGCTTCTGTCTGTCAACAACTGCCGACTGCTACTAACTGCTTAATATCACTAAAGGGTAACTGCTACTAGCTACTAACTGTTACTAATGGCTAACTGCTACTAGATGCTTACAGCTATTAGCTGCTAAATACTACTAGGTCCTGTCTGCTACTAGCTTCCGGCTGCTGCTAAGTTCAATCTGCTACTAGCACCCTTCTGTTATTAATGGCTAACTGCTACTAGATGCTAACAGCTGTTAGCTGATGAATGCTACTAAGTCCTGACTTTTATTAGCTACTGCCTGCTACTAGCGATTGGCTGCTACTAATGTCTAACTGCTATTAGCTATTGACTGCTACTAGCTGCTGACTGTTACTAATGGCTAACTGCTACTAGATGCTAACAGCTATTAGCTGCTGGATTACTACTAAGTTCTGACTGCTACTAGCTACTGCCTGCAACTAGCACTTGACTCCTACTAGCTGCTGATTGTTACAAGCTCATTGTAACACTACAATGAGCTTCTACTAGCTGCTGGTTGCTACTAGCTTACTTACTGCTACTAGCTGCTGGTTGCTACCAAATGCATTTCCATGTTCAGAGAGGCGTCTCTGCTGACGGTGTATGACAGCTGATGATGACAGCTGACATGCTGACAACGACTCTACTGGACTTCCTCCCTGAAATATGAACCGGGTGGTCTGGACTCAGGCGGTCTGGACTCAGGCGGTCTGGACTCGTGTCCACTCTGCTGTCTGCAGTCGTCACACGTCCACCTTCTCCGCGTGACGCCTGATTAAGCCTGAAAGCCGGCGGCGACCGCGCCCTTCTAGGAAGAAACCTTCACCTCCATCTGCTCCCGGGCCTCCTCATAACTCGCTCATAAATACTAATCATAATTAGTCACATATCAGGACATGGGACATGGTCTGGATCCAGATCAGAAGCCGGTCCACGTCTCTGAGACTCTGAGCTCCGGCGATGCTGAGGGACGGATCAGAATTAGGATCAGGATCGTAGTCCGGATCGGTATTAGGAGCGTAGTCTGGGATCAGGGTCTGGATCTGGATCAGGATTGCACCTCCGACCCAGTTTGGGGACAGTTTGTCCCTGTTGGGCTTCTGTAGCTGAATATTGGATAAATCTCCCTCTTCCTGTTGGCTGATGGGAGTTTTATGGATAGCGGTTGCTATGACAACCAGAATCCAGAACTTCTGGTCACTAGGGAGAACCGTGATGCTAAATATGACCCGAGGACAAGGTCTGACATGAAGGACAGAAATAGTTGGTCCAGAACCTCCTCTGGATCTCATCCCAGATGGTACCAGCCCTCCACCATTACTGATGGTCATAAATGCTGCTGTCAGTCACCTGACTGTGAGGAGGCGGGGCTTAGTTCGATTTCTATAAACAAGTTAGTCCAGGAGCTAATATTAGCATGTCTACAACATCTGCAGCTAACCTTAGCATGTCTACAAAAGCTCCAGCTCACATTAGCTAATTATGGCTAATTTCAGCTATCATAGCTAGTGGTAGCTCATTTCAGCTATCAAAGATAAAGATAGCTAATTTCAGCTAATTGTAGCAAATTCATGAGCCAATGAACACGACATCTATTAAATAATTGTTATTAGTTTGTTTCCGCGTGCTCAAGTACCTAGCATTGCTTCCGCTAGCGGTGACTTCAATTGGATAGCGCTCACTTACTTGTGCTACTTTCAGCAGTGATGCTAACAGCTCCCATAAGGCCGTTTTCTTTTGAGTAGTGGTTCCCGCTACCTGGCAGGAAACATATGGAACTAAATAGCGCTAAATGTTAGCAGATGTCGGGTACTATTGGTGCCGGACGGGTTTCTGTAAACGGTTCTGAGACGGCATCTTGAGTCCGGTAGCTCGTGGACTCAGCGGTGAACCTGCCAACTCGGCTTTGCTTCTTTTGCCGTCTCAGCGTTAGCTCGCTGACATCGCCATATGTGGAGGTCAGTCTGACTTCCTGTCTCTGCGTTAAGAGACGATGACTGCGAGTTTCTGCTGGGGGGGCGGGGGGGGGCGGGGGGGTTCCGGTATTGATCTGGTGACCCTTCCTCCATCCTGCTGACAAAACTGCTGATTCAGGTCCGACTGCAGCACTTTTTATCCACATGTTAAGGCCCTGACTGACCAATCAGGACAATCCACCGACTCTGGACCCACGAAGGGAGGTCAGGTGACCTGAGGGCGGGAAAGTCTCTGGTTCAGATGATGTCACATTTGCTCATCACTAGTACACTGTTGGCTAAAATGTTAGCTACCATCTAACGTTGAAGAGCTTACATTAAGTAACTTACAAGAGTTACATTAGCAAACATTAGCAGCTGGTTTAGATGTTTGCTATTAGCGACACACTCAAATATTAGCCATTAGATGACAGCTAATTTGTTAGGTATTAGTTGCTGACTGTGTTCTTAGATATCATGGCGCAGATGTGAGCTATAACGGCTAACATATTAGCTACTAACCTATGGTTAATATGTTATCAGCTCTCTACTGACTTACATGTTAGCTACTTTCCACTGGCTATCCCTTAACTTCTACCTACTGGCTGAGATGTTAGCCATCAGCTACTGGCTAAGCAGTTAGCTACTAACCACTGATTATTTTCTAGCTACTATCTACTGGCTAACATGTTAGCTATTAGCTCCTGATTGTGCATTTGGATACTTCCAGCTGAATAAGATGCTAGCTTCTAGCTGATGGTTTAATAGCCACTCATTAAGGTGTTATATCGTATATGTTAGCTCGTTGTTAGCTCCTAGCTAAAAACACCAGCCCAGAGCAATCAATCCGCTCTCTTTGGCGACCTGCTAAATTCCTTCATCTGCAGTGCCTTCTGGGTAAATATCCTCCTCTTCCTGTTTGCAGCGTTGCTGTACGCCACCATCTTTGGTAACGTCACCACCATCTTCCAGCAGATGTACGCTAACACCAACCGCTACCACGAGATGCTCAACAGCGTCCGAGACTTCCTGAAGCTCTACCAGGTGCCCCAAGGCCTGAGCGAGCGCGTGATGGACTACATCGTGTCCACGTGGTCCATGTCCAGAGGCATCGACACCGACAAGGTGGGAGGGGCACTGCGTCTGATTGGCTGATGAGATTAGTCCAGATCTAGTGTCACTTAAATATGGATGTAAGACATAAACCTCCACAGTGTGACCTCTGACCTCTAATCTCTTTTACTAACAATGACTGCATTGCGGCCTTTCTATGAGCTGTGTTTGACCTTTGACCTTCGTCCGACCTCCAGCTTGATCTCTGTTTCACTTCAGCGGGACCTTGGTTTTGACCTCAGTGTGACCTCAGTTCCAACTACGTCTGACCTATGACCTCCGTGTGGCTTTTGTGTGACCTTCATCGGCTCACTTTAACCAGTTTGACCTCTGCTTGACCCTTGACCTCCTTGTGACTTCAGACTGAACTTTGTGAACCTCAGCTTGAAGTCCGTTTGACCTATGACCTTCTTTTGACCTTTCAAATCACTTCACATTTGCCAGACCTCAGTTTTGGCCCTCTTACCTCAGTGTGACCTCCATGTGACCTCTGACCTTAGGTGCTGCTGATCTGCCCTAAGGACATGCGCGCCGACATCTGCGTCCACCTCAACAGGAAGGTGTTTAAGGAGCACCCGGCGTTCCGGCTGGCGAGCGACGGCTGCCTGCGAGCTCTGGCCATGGAGTTCCAGATGGTCCACAGCGCCCCGGGCGACCTCATCTTCCACGCGGGCGAGAGCATCGACAGCCTCTGCTTCGTGGTGTCGGGGTCACTGGAGGTCATCCAGGATGACGAGGTGGTCGCCATCTTGGGTGAGGAGCAAAAAAAAAATTGTTGCTTTGAAAAGTTGCCGGTCCCAGAAGGGAAAAAAAACACATTTGCTTCACTTCATCACTTAAAGGGGAGGAGCTTGAATCATAACCAACAGCTAGTAGCTAACAAGTAGCCAGTTGCTTGAATCATAACCAACAGCTAGTAGCTAACAAGTAGCCAGTTGCTTGAATCATAGTCAACAGCTAGTAGCTAACAAGTAGCCAGTTGCTTGAATCATAGTCAGCAGCTAGTCGCTAACAAGTAGAATTTAGCTATATCATAGTTAACAGCTAGTAGCTAACAAGTAGCCAGTTGCTTGAATCATAGTCAGCAGCTAGTAGCTAACAGGTGTAACTAACTTCAGGTTCTCTCTCTTCTGCTCGTAGGTAAGGGTGACGTGTTTGGAGACGTGTTCTGGAAGGAGATGACTCTGGCGCAGTCCTGCGCTAACGTGCGAGCGTTGACCTACTGCGACCTCCACATCATCAAACGAGACGCGCTGCAGAAGGTGCTGGAGTTCTACTCGGCCTTCGCCAACCACTTTTCCCGGAACCTGGTGCTCACCTACAACCTGAGGAAGAGGGTGAGTCGGCGCCCGAAACCCTCGCCGTCTCAGTGGGGTCTGTTATGACAACGTCTGCCGGATCCCTTAAACCCAAAACCCGCTTTTCGTTTGTGTCACTGAAACATGAATGACATCATCAGACGCCTTCTGATATATCCTGAGGTTAAAGTTAGCATTTCCCAAACGGTGTATGCTAACATCATTTAGCATGTCGGCAGGTTGAGGCATTTTTTTCAGCTGGAATGGTTGTGTCACTGCTAATGTTAGCATTGACAGACAACTATGGCATTGGATGGGACATCTTGGTCATTGGCTAATAGCTAACATCTCAATGAAGGGCTAGTAGCTAACAATGTATCCAGTTGCTAGTAGCTAACATCGTAGCCAGTGGATAGTAGTTAACACTATAGCTGTTAGCCAGTAGCTGCCATTTCACCTTATCCAGTGGCTATTCACGAACATCTTACCAAGTGGCTAGTAGCTAACACTGTAGCCAGTGACTAGGGGCTAGTATCTTAGCCAGTGACTAATAGATAATACCGCATCCAGTAGCTAGTGGGTAACTTCTTACCCAGTGGCTAGTAGCTAAATTATTTTCAAGTGGCTAGTAGCTAACACTGTAGCCAGTGGCTAGTAGTGAGCAACATATCCAGTGGCTAGTAGCTAACACTGTAGCTGTCACTGGTATGTAAAATCTTAGCTCGAGGCTAGCCGCTGAAATTGCCAGATTCTGAAGACATGCTAACGTTAAATACAGTTGCTATCACATTTTTTTTTATTGTTTATTTGTTAAATATGTTCCTGAAAATGTTGCATTCAAATTGATTTTCCTGTTTCCTGGATGTTAGATTACGTTTAAAAACCCAAAAAGAAGGTTTGATTAAAAAAAAAGAATCAGATAAAGTTCTTAAACTCACAAAACTCTGACTCCTCTGGGGTCACATATTATTTTACTGCTTTTATTCTGGCGGTCTCCTTCCTGAGGATTCTGGGATGACTCATCGCCCAGAAGAGCTCTGAGACGTTATTGATAAACATCGCATTTCTAAGAAGCCAGTTGTAACTGATGGCCTGATGCTCCGACTCGTTCCGCTTCACTTGGGGAAATATTTCCTTTGGTGTGCGCCGTCGCCTCCTTCACGACCCAATTAAGGGTTCTACTGGGGCGAATCCCACCGTGTCACCTGATGATGTATGGAGCTTCTAAAACCACGGATTCCTGCGACCTGGATTGAATGACGATTCAAATGGTTCTAAGGGGGTTTGGATCTGTGATCTAGACCCTCAGAGTCGGGACTTCCTGTTCTTGCTGTCGCAGCTTTTAGTCCTGCGTCGCCTACGTCGCTAGCATCCCACATCGCACCGCTAGTAGGAGTTAGCGGCTACCTTAAAGAGTTAATGTCTGCCTGAGGCAGGTCCTCAGCCCATAGAACAACCCATCTGCAGTGGCGGCTAACGTAGCATTCCAACACGGCATAGCAACATTAGCCGATTTAATTTAAAATGAACCAATTTCAGCTAAGAAAGTAAACATTTGCTAATGTGCGTTGTGCTAATTTTACCAAACAAAGCCGGTAAAAGATAATATCAGAAGTCAGAGCTAACACTTGCTAATGTCAGCTAACGTTGGCTAATTTTACCCAACAAAGCCTGCGTAAGGCAATGTCAGATGTCATAGCTAACATTTGCTAGTTCCAGATGATATCGTCAACGCTAGCTAAGTTCAGATGGCATTAGCTAGAATCAGCTGTCAAAGCTAACATAAGCTAGTTCCAGATGACATCGTCAACGCTAGCTAAGTTCAGATGGCATTAGCTAATATCAGCTGTCAAAGCTAACATTAGCTAATTCCAGATAATGTAAGTAACTTTAGCTGAAATAGATAGCATTAGCTACTTTCAACTAGCAGCTAGCATTAGGGTTAGCTCTGACGGGTCCTCTTGTCTCCCACAGATTGTCTTCAGGAAGATCAGCGATGTGAAGCGTGAGGAGGAGGAGATGCAGAGGAGGAAGAATGAGGCTCCTCTCAACCTTCCTCCGGACCATCCTGTCCGCCGGCTCTTCCAGCGGTTCCGGCAGCAAAGGGAAGCCCGCCTCGCCACCGAGCGGTCCATTCACAATGCTACTGACGTGGAGAGAGCCGTTGTCTCACTGGAGCCCCCTAGAGGTCCGGAGGTCCTGGCCTCCACCAGCATCGTCATGGTGACTGAGAGCCGAGCTCCGCCCATTGCCCCGTCGGCGCCATCAGCATCCAGAAGCTCTGGGCGGGTCATCCTCCAGAACGGAACCCTGATCCGATCCAAAGATTCGCCGAAAGCCAAAGGCTGGGGGCGGTTCAAGGAATCGGTGGCGAAGGCGGAATCCTGGCGCAGCGTCTCAAAGGCGGAGTCCATGGAGATGCTACCCGACAGAACTAAGTCTCAAGACCAGCGGTCCCTCAAGAAGACCGACTCGTGCGACAGCGGCATCACCAAGAGCGACCTACGCTTGGACAACGTGGGCGGAACTAGAACACCGCTGGAGCAGAGCCCGGTGCCGTCGGAGGAGAAGAGGGCGTTCTGTCCGGTACCGGAGCAGAGCGTCCATGCCGCCGTCGGCGAGCTGAAGCAGGAGCTAAGAGGAGACATCAGGTCCCTCAATAGTCGCATGGCGGCGCTGGAGGTCCAGCTGGCTGAGATGCTGCGGCTCCTCAAGTCCAGGAAGTCATCGGGATCCTTCTTTGAGATCTCACGCCCGCCGTCGCCCGACTCCGACAGGGATAGTTTCTCCTAGAACCCGTCAAAGTCTGATGACATCATCCCTGAGGCCAAGGCACCAAGGGCGGCAGTTAGCCGCTAGTAGATGCTAAAAGATGGTAGCTGTTAACATCTAGTAGTATTTAGTAGCTATAAGCAATTAGCAGCTAGTAGCAGTTGCTAAAAGCTAGTAGCAGCTGGTAGATAGTAGCATTTAACAGCTAGTAGTAGTCAGCAGCTATTAGCAGTTAGCAGCTAGTAGATGCTAAAAGCTAGTATCAGTCCATAGCTGGTAGCAGTTAAAAGCTAGTAGTATTTAATAGCTGTTAGCAGTTAACAGCTAGTAGATGCTAAAAGCTAGTGGCAGTGGATAGATAGTAGCAGTTAACAGCCAGTAGAAGTCAGTAGCTATATCAGTTAGCAGCTAGTAGATGCTGAAAGCTACTTGCAGTCGGTAGCTAGTAGCAGTTAACAGCTAGTTAAATGGTACTACTTAATGTCAGTAGCTATTAGCAGTTAGCAGCTAGTACATGCTAAAAGATGGTAGCTATTAACATTTAGTAGTAATTAGTAGCTATAAGCAGTTAGCAGCTAGAAGATGCTAAAAGCTAGTAGCAGCTGGTAGCTACTAGCAGTTAAGACCTAGTAGCAGTCAGTAGCTAGAAGCAGTTAGCAGCTAATAGCAGGCAGCAGCTAGTAGCAGTCAGTAGTTAGTAGCAGTTAGCGGCTAGAAGCAGCCAGTATCAATGGCGCCATTAGAGTCAGGGCTTTGATGGATCAGAATGCTGCTCTGTGATTGGCTGATGCTTCAGGATGTTGTGGACCAAATGGACCAGAGACTAGGCACCGGTGCCGTTCTCCTGTGAGACCCCGCCTTCATGCATCACTGTGATCGGATCGCTGGTGTTTTTATGTCTGACACTGCATGCCTCCATGTTGTCTTAAAATAACCTACTGCTTCGCTGTGAACAAGCCCCGCCCCTTGAACGTTTAACCGTATCCTTCAGCACCTCGTCATGTGACACATGTTCATCAACAGATTTCTGCGCGGCCAACCGATTCAGGAATTGAATCATGTGACGCTAAAATGTCACAACGATCCAATCGGACCTAGCAGAGGCAACAGCAGCCGATACCGCAACCGGCACCAGAGTAACGTGTGACAGCGGGAAGCCAATCAGCACATCCTCCTACCTCACCACGCCAACGGGTAGCGGTCTGAAGCCAGATATTAACCGTAACTATGACGACTGATATGATGTCATCAGACACAAAGTGAAGCTACATGAACGTCAACGTATCAAAAGTAACTTTTAACTAATTTCAGCTATCATAGCTAGCGTTAGCTTCTTTGAGCTATCATAGTTAACATTTGCTTCTTTCTACTATCATAGCTGACATTAGCTGCTTTAGCTATCAAGGCTTACATTTGGTACTTTTAGCTATCATAGGTAGCGTTCTACTTGCAGCTATAGTAGTTAACGTTTGCTACTTTCAGCTATTATTATAGCTAACATTAGCTTCTATAGCTATAATGGGTAACATTTTGAGCTTTTAGCTATCGTAGCTAGTGCTAGCTATTTGCAGCTATAATGCCTAACATCAGCTACTTTCAGCTACCATGGTTACAATTTGCCTTTCTCAGCTATCATAGCTAACATTAGCTACTTTAGCTATCATGGCTAATATTAGCTACTTTGAGCTATCATAGTTAACATTTGCTTCATTCAGCTTTCACAGCTAACATTAGCTACTTTAGCTATCATGGCTAACATTTTCTACTTTAAGCTATCGTATGTAGCAGTAGCTACTTGCAGCTATCATAGCTAATATAAGCTATTTTCAGCTATCATTGCTAATGTTAGCTATTTTCCGCTATCACAGATAACGTTAGCTATGTTAATTCTATGATCCATCCTGGTAACATTTGTAGGCGGGTCCTATCCGTGTTCAGGGTGGGCGGGTCTTCCATTCTATTGGTCCCGCAAGATTAAGTCTCAGTTTGTGTTTAATGTCGCCGACTCATCAGAAAAAAGTTTGGTGAATTATGGTATTACAACTCGATCTGAGCTGTGATTGGCTCATTTAGATCCTCGTCTTCTACCTGTCATTTAATTTTCCTAGCCCCTCCCTCCTGTGGTGAGAAAGGTCACTTGATGACCTGTTCGTCAAACCTGAAGACACTGTGTTTGAGACAAAATCATGAAACTTCTGTGATGGAGGAGGCGTGGCCTGGAGGAGGGGCGTGGCCCGGAGGAGGGGCGGTGGCCCGGAGTCTTCCAGTGTGGGTCACAGAATTCTGCAATAATAAGCCCTAAGGATCTGTGTCACACTCCTCACATCGACTCACCGCTTCACGCGTCTCTGCGTTTGGTACTTCCTCAATCCTACTTGATCCCCTGCTGGCCACGCCCCCCACGCCCACACCGCGAGGCGTCTGCATGACCATGTCCATATCAGCCTCACAAGTTCCTAAAGAAACCTGAAGGCAACATCTCGTCTCCAGAGAGCAGAAATGACCAGCGTGATTGGATGACACACTTGTCAATCAAGGCAAGAACACGCCCTAATCACACTTTGATGAAACGAAGATGAAAGAAGTCTCTGTATTCATCAAATGAGTTTTTCCGATGTCTTGAAGGCAACTGGAGTTCTTCCTGATGGCTTCGCGTTTCAACCCGGAAGCCATCTTTCCGCCCTGAACCTTCCTGAGATGCAGGTTCTGGTCCGAGCGGGTTGAGACCAAGGGTTTCCTTCTGCATTATAAAGTTCAGTATCATCAGCAAAAATGTTGAAATAGCAAAATGCTAACCACTGTTTGTCCCAGAGGTCAGAGGTCATGTGTGCTCGTCAGTTTTCGTGTCGTAGCCGTGACGTAGCGTAGCCTGGTGTTCTCCTCGTGTTCTCCTCATGTGCTGTTTGTTTTGAGAGGCAGATCGCCTCACTGTGCACCGAATCCTCACTGCTGCACTTTGGTAATTTCTGCATGGCGCCGAAGCTCCGCCCCTTCTACTGTGGGTCACATGACTGTAACCACGACCGCCGTCTGCATGTAGAGCACCTCACCGTTAAAAATGCTCCGAGCTTTCACCGCCATCACCCACGACCCGGAGGAGAACACGGAACGTTTCTCCTGGTTCCTGTTCTTCACTGATGGTCCAGAATGAAAGTTTTTAAGAAAAAAAACAATAAAACATTTTATATTTTTCTCTATCTTCATTTGTTCTGATTATTGTTGTTCACCTAAAGTCAGTAGAAGAAGGGGGCGGGTTTTGATCCCACTTCATGACCTGCCGGGTCATGTGATCAATACTGGGTGTGATGTCATCAGTCAGAACAGACTGGTGTGAAGGCGGACCTGAGGATCTAATCATGTGATCCATTAGATGGTTTGGGTCCAGGGTTTTTATCAATCCTCATAAGGAAATGCCAGAACCCGCCCTGTTCTGCTTCTCATACTGTCTGCTACATAGCAAACTTTAGCTACTTTCAGATATCATAGCTAATGTTAGCTACTTTCAGCTCTTTCAGCTAGAGTAGCTAATGTAAGCTACTTTCAGCTATCATAGCTAATGTTAGCTACTTTCAGCTATCATAGCTAATGTTAGCTATTTTCAGCTATCTTAGCTAATGTTAGCTACTTTCTAGCTATCATAGCTAATGTTAGCTATTTTCAGCTATCATAGCTAATGTTAGCAACTTTCAGCTGTCATAGCTAATGTTAGCTACTTTCTAGCTATCATAGCAAATGTTAGCTACTTTCAACTGCCATAGCTGAAGTTAGCTACATTCAGCTATCATAGCTCACGTTAGCTACTTTCTAGCTATCATAGCAAATGTTAGC
>VRLP01007831.1:0-19696 GCA_009660295.1 Lophius piscatorius | reverse complement strand
TATTTATAGTATATTTACAGTAAAGTTTGTATTTATAGTATATTTACAGTAAAGTTTATATTTATAGTATATTTACAGTAAAGTTTGTATTTATAGTATATTTACAGTAAAGTATTGGATCTGATCTCCTCCAGTCGATTCATTTTCACCAAATTCGAACTAAATAAAATATTTTGGAGTTTATCTCCAAAGCTTGATTGTGGAGATAAACTCCCCCTACTGGTGGAAATGTCCAACCCACGTTTCCCAAAATCAATCCAGTTCTTCCTCGCACGAAGATTCATCTATTTAATTTTCACTGTCAGGTGTTAATTTTCCCGTCACGCGTGACCTCGACCACGGCGTCGGATGTCTTGAAGGTTCCTCTGTCTTCATCCTCCAGAGGGAATGATGGCGAGGGGGAGGAGACAATTTATAATCAGGTGTTCCAGAAGAAAAGAACAAAAAAAGAACTTTCATTATTCAGATTTCTTTTTTCCCCAGACCTTCAGTGATGATGATGGATCGCCGGCATTACTCTCCTGCTCCGGTTTCACACCGGTGAGGAAAAACCTGCCTGATATTTTCTTCACGTTCTTCACAAAACCTTCAACCTCCAGCTGATGATGCTGAAAATGTTACAGGGTTTTATTTACTGATCGTTTCAGAGGAAAAACTGATGAAGGCAAAACCATGAGTTTGAAATGTTTTAATTACAGAGACACTAGAGTCACATCATGACATCACAGAGACAATAGAGTTACATCATGACATCACAGAGACAATAGAGTCACATCAGGACATCACAGAGACAATAGAGTCACATCAGGACATCACAGAGACAATAGAGTCACATCATGACATCACAGAGACACTAGAGTCACATCATGACATCACAGAGACAATAGAGTCACATCATGACATCACAGAGACACTAGAGACACATCATGACATCACAGAGACAATAGAGTCACATCATGACATCACAGAGACACTAGAGTCACTAGGGTCACATCATGACATCACAGAGACACTAGAGTCACATCATGACATCACAGAGACACTAGATGACATCACAGAGACACTAGAGTCACTAGGGTCACATCATGACATCACAGAGACACTAGAGTCACATCATGACATCACAGAGACACTAGAGACACATCATGACATCACAGAGACACTAGAGTCACATCAGGACATCACAGAGACACTAGAGTCACTAGGGTCACATCATGACATCACAGAGACACTAGAGACACATCATGACATCACAGAGACACTAGAGTCACATCGTGACATCACAGAGACACTAGAGTCACATCAGGACATCACAGAGACACTAGAGTCACATCAGGACATCACAGAGACACTAGAGTCACATCATGACATCACAGAGACACTACAGTCACATCATGACATCACAGAGACAATAGAGTCACATCATGACATCACAGAGACACTAGAGTCACATCATGACATCACAGAGACACTAAAGTCACATCAGGACATCACAAATGTGTATAAATCAGAGACACACAAATATGTCATAGAAGAACTAAGGCCACATCATCAAAATGTCCTCAGATGGGTTTTGATACAGAGCACCAAAAATCATTTTGTTTGTGCGTCGTCTCCATGTGTTTCAGAGCGCCGTAGTTGTGTGTTTCCCCGTCAGCGGCTGTACTTTGCATCTCTGGTCATGATCAAATACCCATAATGCCCTCATCGCTCCGTCACCTCTCATCACGTCGGAGCTCCTCACGTCGCCAGAGACGCGTCTGTGCCTGTTCTCCGGTTCGGCATTGCCGGGTCCCCCTCCTTGTCTTTCTTCTTCATTACTTTGCAATTGGAGAACATCTCTCTGTGGACCAGACTCATCCCGTCCTAACTCGCCCGTAAGCAGTGGAGAGAGAGAGAGAGAGAGAGAGAGAGAGAGGGAGAGAGAGGGAGAGAGAGAGAGAGAGAGAGAGAGAGAGAGAGAGAGAGAGAGAGGTGGAGGAGTTGAAGAGAGGAGAACCTGGTGTCTCCTGGAGGAGTAAAGGACAGATTTTACTGTCCAGGTTGAGGACTAGGAGAAGGTCCTGGTCTCACATCTTCACACTAACAGAACCAGACAGAACCAGACAGACGGGCTTTAATCCTTCAGCCCTTAAAGCGTTTAAACGTTTTCTTCTTCTTCACACAGCCGACCACCGGACGGCGAGGAAGAGGAGGTCATAGAGTCCCGTTGTTCTTAGAGTGACGGTGGAGGCGGGACACTTACAGAAATCTTTCATTCATATCACCTCTTACGTTAATATTTTTAAAAAATACAGAGATTATTATCAAATAATATTCAAGCCTTTTATTTTATTATTATTATATAATTAATTTGAAACATATTTGTCTTTAAACATGAATGAAACAAAAACAAACAGGAGGGAAAATAAACCATAACTCAAACTTTTTCATTTCAATTTTTACAAATAGTAAAGAATATATAACTGAACAAAACAACAACAACAACAACAACAACAACAACAACAACAACAGCCCTGTCTAATGATCCTTTAATCAACTACTCGTTTCTATTATTGTTTCAGCTCAACCATTAAACTCAATGATCTGCGTCGTCGTGGTCGTTGAGCTGGATGTTGACCTTTGACCTGTGATGTCGTTCTTTCCTCCACATCCGGGGACGACCTCACGTAGGAACGTTTTAAAGCTCTTTCTTTTCTCCCGCGGGGACGGGAACGTCCTGAACCAACGATTTAAGAGCTAATAAGTTCAAAGTCTCCGCCTGCAGGCCGACGTGAAGAAAACATCCGTGTTTATACGGACATAAAAGACACATATAGAAACTGTTTATAGATGTTTTACACGGTAATAAAGACCCCCGTCTCTGTGGGGGGGCGGCGGTAGTTCTTCTCTGGAAACAGCAGTTTGATAGAAACGACTCATATTTCTGTTTTATCTGTCGTACGTTCTAAAGGAGGGAAAGTTTCCCTGAAGGCTTCAAGGGAACAGATCCCAGCTCAGCAGCGAGGGCAGAGGATGGAGACGTCCAGAACCCGAGTCCTGGGTTCTGTTCTAACCACAACTGTGTCCGTTAAAACAAAGACACTTCTTCGTCAAACAGCTTCGTTAAAACGGCATAAGTTTGATTCAACAACGAGTTTCATGGTAAGAACGAGTGTTTGGAGATCAGACCTTTTCTTTTCTTATAATTAAATTCACTTTATTCCTTTAATTCATGGTATGTATATATATATATAGTTATTATTTAATTTTTTTATTGATGCTTTTATCTGCTTTTGCTTTGTAGCACTTTGAGATTTGATCCAAATGTAAAGTGCATTATAAATTAAATGTATTATTATTATTATTATATATACACATATATACATAAATACACTATATATATGTATATATACATATATACATGTATATACATATTAATACATTATATATATGTGTGTATATATATGTATGTATATATACATATATATACATACATATATATGTATATATGTGTATACATGTATATCCTACGTGTTCCTCTCACCCCAGGAGAGAGAGGAACACTTCCTGTTTCAGCAAGGATTTATAGTCCAGCCCCTGGACACGCCCCCTGGCTCAGCCAATGGGTGCCGCAGCATCGTCAGCCATCTTCAATTCTTCTGACAGGGTTCAACCTCACTTACATAGATCCTACTAAGAAGACAGAGGTATCACTCTTACAGCAGATTCAACCTTCTATGTCACAGAGGAAGATCTGCAGACTCTACACCATCAATACAAGGCTGGTCCTAAAATGTGGGCGGGGCTGAAAGTCTACTTTCAGTGTCGGGGGGCAAGAAGGGTAACAAGAAGGGTAATGTCTTTCAGCATTAGAATTTCTCACAATTCCCTCTCTAATATCGATTTGTACTTGCCATGAAAATATCTACAACTTTTTCCTTCAAAAAACTTTTATCTAAAATATTTTACAAAATACATTGAACACATCTTGATGACATCACTATTCTTCTTCGCCCGAAACGGGTTCCTTACATTAGCGAGCTCCGCTGCCGACGTTAACAGAAAACATTATTTTGACTTGATTTGTTTTTCACACTTTAGCATTTTTCAGAGCAGTACATCTGGTGCCGGTACCAAGCCCAGATAAACGTGAAGGGTTCTGTCAGGAAGGGATCGGATGGAACAGCGGTACCAAATCAATATGCGGAACGTGAAACTGATTTCCAGCAGCCAAACTGCCAACGATGGAAAAAACTCAACAAATTGAATCCATTTCCTGGAACTGACTAAAATAACATTTAACAAGCGACTGGGAGGAAGCCTGGCAGTTTGTCAGCGGAGATGAATCGTGCCGACAGGAAGTTAGTCCTCGTTACAAACCCGGCCCGTTCCGCGGTTCTGTGGTCATGACGGATGCGTTTGGCTGCACACTTATGAAAACCCATGTTTTTCAATGAGACACTTGCAATCAAATGAATTCCATGATTCTTCCACCAGCAAACAAGCAGAGAAGATAAGACCATCTCTCTAATCTACCCTCTGCCCTCTCTCTCCACCATCCATCCTCCTCTCCCTCAGGCTCCGCCTCCTCCTGCCTCCAATCCTTTCCCTCCTTTATTCTCCATCTCAGAGTGAGCCCCTCCTAATGTTTCTGACGAATCTTTGATTCGTTTCTGTCCTCCTGTCCGTCTCTCCATCGCCTCTGCCTCCCACCATCCCTCCATCCCTCCATCCCTCCATCTCTCCATATTTCTATCTCTCCATCCCTCCATCCCTCCATCTCTCCATCCCTCCATCCCACGGCCTCTGCCTCCCTCCATCCCTCCATCCCTCCATCTCTCCATCCCTCCATCCCTCCATCTCTCCATCCCTCCTTCTCTCCCAGCGTTCATCATTAATTCATGTGATGCAGTGCAGCAGAGTGATACACTTCAGCCATAACAAACAAGACCAAATATCTGCACTCAGCAGGAATCATCTGCATCCACCAGGAGATGATGATGGGGGTGGTGGTGGGGGGAGGGGGTGGAGGTGGGCGGTGGTCTGATGGGGGTTTGTCAGTCAAAATGATTTTTTTGTAGCTGCAGAGATATTGATCCAATGCAGGAAAACTACAGCCAGGATATCACAAATTAAATGAAAGTACACTGTAAAATAAAAACAACGGTATAATTTACGGTAAAATAATGTGGGTTTTGGCAGAATTTTACTGTAAAAAGAACATCAGTGACCATGTGCACGAAATTACGGTTCATTTCCAGAGAGAGATGGAGGGAGAGAGAGAGAGAGGAAAAGAGAGAGAGTGAACAAGAGATAGAGGGAAAGAGAGAGAGATAGAGATAGGGAAAGAGAGAGGGAAAGAGAGAGGGAAAAAGAGTGGTAGACAGAGAGAGTGAAGAAAATTCTGATCTATTTTTTGAATAAAACTTAGAACTCATAACGTTTACTGTAAATGTTTTGTTTTCCATGAATCGTCTTTTGAATGTTTTATTCTGAAACAGTAAAAGATTATTATTTAACAGTTGTTGGTTGTGTGACACATTCATGTGATCAGAACTACTTAAATGACTGCTCCCTTGAAAACCTTCACAACGACATCGTCTTACTGGCCCACGGAAAAACCCGATAGTTAAAGGCTGGATGGACCCAGAGTTCTGACGGATTTTATTTTTTTTGGTTTCTATTTTTTCATAATTTATTCTATTTCTTTTCTGTTTTTTCTAGTTTTTTTTTCTAGTTTTTCTAGTTTTTACAGTTTTTCAATTTTTTTTTACAGTCATTACATTTATTTATTTTTAATTTATATTTTTTAAATTTTATTTAGTTTTCTAGTTTATTCTAGCTTTTCTATTTTTTTCTATTTTTTTTACAGTGTTTGTAGATTTTTTCTAATTTTTTTTTTTGTTTTTTTTCTAGTTTTTTTCTAGTATTTTTTTCCTAGTTTTTACAAGTTTTTTAAATTTTTTAGTTTTTTACATTTTTCTACTTTTTTTAGTTTTTCTGTTTTTTCCTGGCTTTTTTCTAGTTTGTTTAATTTTTTTTAATTTTTTTTTAGTTTTCTATTTTTTTACTTATATTCTACTGTCTTCCGGTTTTCTAGTTTTTCAATTTTTTCTAGTTTTTCTAGTTTTTTCCATTTTTTTTCCCCAGTTTTTACATTTTTCATTTTTCAAATTTTTTCTAGTTTTTCTGGTTTTCTAGTTTTTTTTCCCATTTTTTCTATTTTTTTTATTTCATTAGATTTATTTATTTATTTTTAGAATTTTTTAATTTACATTTTTTAAATTGTTTTTAGTTTTCTAGTATTTTCTAGCTTTTTCTAGTTTTTTCTAGTTTTTTCTTTATTATTATTTTTTTTTTCTGGCTTTTGTTAGTTTTTTTTTCTAGTTTTTCTAGTTTTTTCAGGTTTTTTTTCCAGTTTTTACATTCATGACATTTTTATTTATTACATTTTTATTATTTTTAAATTAAAATTTTAAATTACTTTATTTATTTTCTGAATGGTTGAAGTTTTCATTAAAGCGAGAAAGAAAAATATTTTTACCTGCTCCTGAAATTGTGGAAATTTTACCAAAGTTTTGTGTTCCCCACTGTAAAAAATGTTATTTCATGTTTATTTACCAGCATTCATTATTTATCATCTTCATCTTCTTCTTCATCATCTTCAACATCTTCATCTTCTTCTTCTTCTTCTTATCGACGAAGAAGAGGAGACATCAGAGGGACAGTCCAGGTGAGACGTCCTGGAGACAAAGTCAGAGAGGACAGACTGAGATGGTTCTGACCCGTGAAGAAGAGGAGGGATAGTGGATCTACTGGTAGAAGGATGCTGGAGATGGAGCTGCAGGCAGGAGAAGAAGGGGAGGAGCAGAGAGGAGGTTTGTGGAGGTGGTGAGAGAGGACATGTAGTTGGTTGGTGAGACAGATGGAGACAGATGATCTGTGGTGACCTCTAAAGGGATCCGACCACAGAAGAAGATGCTTGTAGGAGTTTGTCTTCTTCCTCTCACCTCCTCCTCAGAATAACTCGGCACATTTGCTGGAGTACATTATTAATTTCCCGTCAGAACCGGCGCTGCCTCTGACAGCTTCTCTTCGTCTCCCTCCTCTTCATCTTTTCCATTTCATTTTTAATTTCCTGCTGCACCTGAGACTGGACCTCTGTCTCCATCCTCTCTCCTCCCGCTGACATGACAGACGGTTCAGAGCCGGCCCCTCTGACCCGGGATCCGTCTGAAACCATGTTTTTCTCTGGATGCACAGAACCACAGAACCAGAGAGTCCTGAGTTCTGACCCGCATCGACACTCGGTGGTCCTCGTCCCTGAAGATGGTAAAAATGTCTCTCCAGATCTTAATCTGCCGGCTGCCTCTGAATCTGGATCCTTCTTCTACAAGGTATGCACCCATAAAACCTGCTGGTTCTGTCCGGGCTGGAGGACCGGGAGGTGTCGGTCCACTAGGATCGTTTGTTCTGTTTTTAGTGAATCTCTCGGGGGATGGATGTGTTACCACGGTAACCACGGCCGGATCAGTACTCGCAGGTTCTTCTACTATAAATACTGTAGGTTCTAGGTTGTTATTGGGTCGGTACCTCAAGTAGAGAACAGCTGATCATCCTCTCACCACGTCAGAACTGAACCCCGAAGAAGATTCTTCTGACTGAAACTGTTACCGAGTAATCACCTGTTCCCCTGTTGATCACCTGTTCCCCTGTTGATCACCTGTTCCCCTGGTGATCACCTGTTCCCCTGGTGATCACCTGTTCCCCGGTGGATCACCTGTTCCCCGGTGGATCACCTGTTCCCCTGTTGATCACCTGTTCCCCGGTGGATCACCTGTTCCCCGGTGGATCACCTGCTCCCCGGTGAATCACCTGTTCCCCGGTGGATCACCTGTTCCCCGGTGGATCACCTGCTCCCCGGTGGATCACCTGTTCCCTGTATGGATCTGGTTGCTTACATGAAGGTTTTATGGGTAAAACATTTTCTAATATGATAAATTTGTGTTGTTTTGAATATTTCAGGTATTTTGCTGAATCTTAACTTCCTTTACTCTCGACACGTTTCATACCAGACAGTAATTTCAGCTCGGTGTCAGTAGGATCAGAACCTTCATCGTTGGATCGTAACCGGGCTTCTGAAGTCTGAATACAGACGAAGGCAACTTTATGAATTTCATCAAAAGACATTTGATAGTAATTGCTGTAACCGAGTTTCCCATCAATCAAGTTATTCCTGAATAATCCGCTTTTTTTTATTCCCAGCGGGACGTTTTAATTCTCTCTTTAATAATAACGTACATTTAATCATTATTTCTGACTCTTTCTATCTCTCTGGGTCCAGAGGTTCTGTGTGTCGGACTGAAGACGTTTACAAAACAGAGAAAATATTATATATTATCCTTAAAATAATAACCTGCTGTTTACGCTGATGGACTCGAACCCATGACCCCGTCATCAGAGGACGTCTGCCTGATGACAGGTAGGAGAAACAGCCTGAAGATGAGGCGCTGGTGGAGGCAGTAGAGGGTGGGGGGGGTTTAGAAGATGTGGGTGGAGGATAATTGAGCATTGAATCATTGGAGCAGAGTGATATTAACTGTAAGAGGTTCTGAGCAGGGACCGGTAGAGACACATGAGGACCGGTGGAGACACATGAGGACCGGTGGAGACACATGAGGACCGGTGGAGACACAGTGGAGACACATGAGGACCGGTGGAGACACATGAGGACCGGTGGAGACACAGTGGAGACACATGAGGACCGGTGGAGACACGAGGACCGGTGGAGACACATGAGGACCGGTGAGGACCGGAGGAGACACATGAGGACCGGTGAGGACCGGAGGAGACACATGAGGACCGGTGAGGACCGTTGGAGACACATGAGGACCGGTGAGGACATGTGAGGACCGGACCACCTCAGGAGGAGGAGGCAGGAGGACGTTTATGGGACAGATTTCTCATTCAGACGTTTGTTTAGGAACAAACAAAAGGCGGTGGGAGACAAATGGATCGGATCGGGCTCAGCCTCCGATGCCAAGTTCTCCTTAACGAGACTCTTAAATGGACCTGAAGACAAATGTTTTCAGGATAATGGGTCGGCCCGCGGCGCCAACATCCGCATCTTTCTTCTAACATTTAGTTAATGCTGAGCTGAACTTTATTCAGAACTCCTTTGGATCGGGTCCAAACGCTGCTTCAGCAGAAGCAGTTTTCACTTCCATCAAACCTCCGAGGTCTTCCTCAAGCCGGGCTTCACTGTCAAAGTTACAGAGGAGGTCAGAACATTTAGCACCACGAGAATTCATCTCAGTCCCTGCTGCTGATCTTCAAGAGGCCTGAAACACCTGAAGGTACCGGCAGAACCCCTTGGAGTCATCTGTACGACTGGGTGGAGGCAGGTTCTGAGAGAGCTGATGGAGAAGTGGAGAGAAGGATCAGCTCCTTCTGGCCTTCTCGGTTCTTCACCATCAAACATCTCATCATGAAACCATCCTGCTGCTCAAAGATCCTCTCTTCTTCTCTTCACCTGCTTCCACGACTCTTCCTCAGATCTTCATCCTGTGGACCATCGTCTGCGGCTCTCTTCTGCACAAACATGGGTGTGAGTGAAACGTATCTTCATCCTGTGGATGAAGATCATCCTGTATCTTCATCCTGTCATCTTCACTGAGGAGAACCGACAGAATAACAGCAGATGTTTTTTATGAGTGATGAGGATCGATGGAAACCTCGATTCTTTAACTCTGAGCGAACGTAAAGATATTCAGAGCGATGGCTGGCCGGAAACAAAGACCACATATTGAGAGCCATGTGTAAATGATCCCCGTCACTTAAAGGCAGCGCATCAGAACCGGCCCATCCAGTCGGAACCACCTCGGCGGCCCGTCACACAAACAGACTCACGTGTGGACAATCACCGCAGAAATGGCATCATCATTGGTTCCGCGGTCATCAGCGGCACGCGGTCGGCGCTGAAGTGCAGCCGAATCAGTTTCACGAGAGGCACTCAGACAAATGGAAACGTCGGTGTCGGCTAAACGCCGCGCGGATGAAGCGCCGCCGCTCCGCGTTACGGATTAACATTCTGCTCTCAGACGGGTGGATATTGCTTTCCTTAGCGAAGAAGGTCAGCCCTCATTGCTTTACTAATATCCTCAGGTCCTCTTTTCATCTTCTGAGGCATGCGCTTCTCTCCCGCTCTGCATTTGTGCGCAATAAGTGTGTGGCGGCGCCCGGCGGCGAGCAGAAGAGCTCTTAAGGCCTCTATTGTTAGATCAATTTCACGGCTGGTTTCATCGCGGCTCCTCGTATCTTTCAGACATCCAGTCGGCTGCAGCGGAAGAACGAGGTGGAGGAGCGCCTGGTCCATGTCTGAGGCTCCAACACGGAGGTTCTGGTTCTACATCCTGTCTCAGACACGGTGGTTCTGGTTCTACATCCTGTCTCAATCACGGCGGTTCTGGTTCTACGTCCTGTCTCAGACACGGTGGTTCCGGTTCTACATCCTGTCTCAGACACGGAGGTTCAGGTTCTACATCCTGTCTCAATCACGGAGGTTCTGGTTCTACATCCTGTCTCAGACACGGAGGTTCAGGTTCTACATCCTGTCTCAGACACGGTGGTTCTGGTTCTACGTCCTGTCTCAGACACGGTGGTTCAGGTTCTACATCCTGTCTCAGACACGGTGGTTCTGGTTCTACATCCTGTCTCAATCACGGCGGTTCTGGTTCTACGTCCTGTCTCAGACACGGTGGTTCTGGTTCTACATCCTGTCTCAGACACGGAGGTTCTGGTTCTACATCCTGCCTCAGACACGGAGGTTCAGGTTCTACATCCTGTCTCAATCACGGCGGTTCTGGTTCTACGTCCTGTCTCAGACACGGAGGTTCTGGTTCTACGTCCTGTCTCAGACACAGTGGTTCTGGTTCTACGTCCTGTCTCAGACACGGTGGTTCTGGTTCTACATCCTGTCTCAGACACGGTGGTTCTGGTTCTACATCCTGTCTCAGACACGGTGGTTCTGGTTCTACATCCTGACCCTTTAAACACCAGGATTTAGTTTTATTTCTGACGTTAACATATTATTATTAACATACATAACAACATAACAACAAAAATCTATTTATTGTTTTCTTCCTGAAAAATAAAATCAACATTTATTCTGGACATTTTCAGTTCTGGTAGAACTCCTGCATCAACATCTGCTTCAGACAGAAACGATCCTTTAGGGCACACAGAGTTTTTTACACCATCGGAACAAACACCGGGGGTCCTAGATGTTTGGTTTCTTATGGAAGAGGGATTTTTGAAGATGGTGTACATATGTGAGACGTAAACGGGGCGACGGCGCTAAAAGGTGTCAAACCAAAGGTCAGCCGTATTAAAACCACTTCTCAGGAAGGTTCTCGCTGGTTCCATTAGCCGACAATCCATCGATCGGATTCCACCTCTGGTTCTCGGAGGTCGTCCCAAGGTCACGTGTCCTTCTGGTACGGAACCGATTGTAGAGGGGGGAGATGCTGGGGGGGGGGGAGTTCTACAGGAGGAGGAGGAACAGACGCTCACGGCTGATTGCTTTGATAATTTGCAGCGAGGATTGCTATATGGAACAAATTGAGTTTGAAATGTCGTGTCATTTCTTTGTTCTTGCACCACTGGCTGCTATTCTCTTTCTTTACTCTCACCTCTCTCTCTCTCCCCCACAAGAAAGCCTCGTTCTCCCGCCTCTGTTTCCTGTCTCACCATTATTCTGACTGACACCTTGGATCTGGAACCGTCACAGAATCATCAGTTACATCAGCGTGACCTCAGACACGGGTCAAGAACGCTTTAATGTCCTTCAATAATGTCCTTCTTTAATGTCCTGCTTTCATGTCCTGCTTTCATGTCCCTTTTAACGTCCTGTTTTAACGTCCAACTTGAATGCCCTGCTTTCATGTCCCGCTTTCATGTCCCGCGTTCATGTCCTTTCGTGTCCTTCTTTCATATCCCGCTTTCATTTGCTCCTTTCATGTCCCGCTTTAACACCCTGTTTGAATGTCCTGCGTTCATGTACTGCTTTCATTGCCCACTTTCATGTCCCGCTTTCATGCCCCACTTTCATGTCCTACTTTCATGTCCTACTTTCGTCTCCCGCCTTAATATATTTCTGTAATGCCCTGCTTTAATGTCCTTCGGTAACACCCTGTGTTAATATCCTGCTTTCATGTCCTGCTTTAACACCCTGTTTGAATGTCCTGCGTTCATGTACTGCTTTCATGTCCTGCTTTCATTGCCCGCTTTCATGTCCTGCTTTCATGTCATACTTTCATGTCCTGCTTTCATGTCCTACTTTCGTCTCCTGCCTTAATATATTTCTGTAATGCCCTGCTTTAATGTCCTTCGGTAACACCCTGTTTTAATATCCTGCTTTCATGTCCTGCTTTCATGTCCTGTTCAGCTGTTTGCTGACTGAAGAATGTGAAGGGGCCGAGGATGGAGCCCTGGGGGAGACCCCGGGTCACATGACTACTGAGGAAGTCTTCAGACTTTTTTGGGCGTATTTAAGCCACTAAACGCAATTAGGAAAGTAAAAAAGTCTAACGAGGGTAATTTGTTTTCTAGAAACGTGTTTTTCCAAATTTATTTATTATTTTCCACGAAAAAGTAATTTTGCATCCTGGAATAATTTTATTAGTCTGATTATTTTTTATGATTAAAAACGTGTCGGACTGAAATATTGTGTTATGATGAAATAAATAAACCCCACAGAGAAATAAAATATGAAAATAAATCATTTTTCCAGTATTCTCTTTATTTCTTGACGAGGACATTTAAGGGTTCATTAATTATTCTGGTTCTCCGGAAAAGAACCACAGACAAACAGGCCGGCGTTACATCCCAACGTCACGTTAGTCACGCTGCAGACGACGCGGGGCGTCGATCAAACACAGCCGTCATTCTGAGCGCCATCATTGCATTATTGTGAAGAAAGCCTTCAGAGTTAACCGGACCTCTCAGACGGGCCAGAACCATCTGACGGGATGAAGCTGTGATGACTGTGGGCCCAACGCGAGCCGAAACCCCCCGACATCTTCGCTGGAGTAAAGCAGGAAGTGATGCTGCTGATGAGCCCGACAGAAATAGACTCACACTCCCTCCTCACTCCCTCCTCACTCCCTCCTCACGCTCCCTCCTCACGCTCCCTCATCGCTCCCTCCTCACGCTCCCTCCTCACTCCCTCCTCACGCTCCCTCGTCGCTCCCTCCTCACGCTCCCTCCTCACGCTCCCTCCTCACGCTCCCTCCTGGCGCTCCCTCAGCTATCGCCGACACTGACAGCATAGTTGGTATTAGTGTCAGCCTCCTTATTTAGCTGTAACTGCAGCGGAGCGGTTCTGTCCGCAGAGACGGCGGCGGCGGCTGTCACACCTGACTGCTGACTAAATCTGCTGCTAAATGAGATTTGAGACTGGATGTAAACCCCGTCGGAATCAAATCTCTGATATGTCAACAAAGACGGAAAATAAAACAACAGGTTTGGGTTCTCCTGAACGAGATCCCGATCTCGGACCGGACCTCCGATCAGCGCCGTCCTCTTTATAATTCATGAGCTTCTACCGAATCCGGCGGAGAAAACACCTCACCAGTCTTCTCACACACACACACACACACACACACACACACGTTCATACATCAGTGGGAGGGGCTACCTTTGATGATGTCATCAAGGAGAAAGCATTGAGGCTATCCCGTACTCGCCGTCGGAGCAGCCTTTGGAGTTTTTGCGGAATGCCATCTGGGATGGGATCGTAGTAGTATCGTAAAATACGAAATACTAGAGTAAAAAATAATATATATAATATATATAAGTAATATATATATCAAGATAGATTCAACGATTCATCGGCACCAAATTTAGACTAAATTGGACACAAGGCTGAAATATTGGGGGCCGGAAGCTTTTGAAGCTTAAGTTCCCCCTAGTGTCAGAAACATAAATCCGAGATTTCCCAAAATCCCTCCAGTTCTTCCTCACACAATATATGAAAAAGAAGCACGACAAAGTTTTTGAGTTATGGATAAGTCGTTTTTTTTGGGAAAAATACTCCCCCTAGTGAGTAACATATGAACTACTAGAGTAAAAAGATGAAACTATGTGAGTCGATTCATCGGCGCCAAGTTTGGACTGAATCCGACCAACAGTTGAGAAATCATGGCCTGACATTATTGGAGATAAAGCTCCCCCTAGTGTCAGAAATACACAACCGACTTTTCCCAAATTTACTCCAGTTCTTCCTCACACAGAGTTCTAAGTAAGTTTAAAATATAAGTAAGATCCATGAGTTAGTTTTTGAGTTATAAGGTGAACATTAAGGATCGTTGATGGGGCGATGATGATTCCGACTTTTCGGCGACATAAAAATCGTGAGGAACAGAAATTTTCCCGGGGAGTTTTTGTCCAGTTCAGTCTTGATGTTTAATTGTTTTCATCATAATTAACAGAAAGGATTGGAGACAGACATTTTAAACACTTCCCTGCAGAAACCAGAGAAATAAAGTCCGGTTTAAATAAGACAGGAAAAGGAAAAGTTCAGTTCGGTTCAGAATGAGTTCAGCTCTGGACTTTTCTCCTGGGTTCTGATGGAGCCGGAGGACGGATGAATCACGCCAACGCCACGGTTATTATCAGCATCTATATTATTACTTCGATCCTTTCCTGTTACTTTTCTCAAATGTGTCTGAGAGAAATGAGAGAAATATTCTGAGGCCCGGCGGATTCATGCAGCAGAGCGGCGCCCGATCGCGTGTTTCCTGACGCTGATCCGTGGTGACAGCGAGAGGAGGGGAAACATCTGAGAATTTCACGCCGCTGGATGAAGGGTGAGTGGATTGAATCGTGATCTGGTTCAAAAGCTGGATCTTCTGAGGAGGTCCAATCGGAGAAGAAGACCGAAGACAGAGCAAATTGTTTTTGGGTCCGTTGGAATGATCGCCGCCGCCGCCGCAGGTCCTGGTGAAAACACGATAACTGAAAAACTGTTCAGGGGTCATTTTCAGAGGATATACCCACAGAGACCCCAGTGTGAGGAGGGACTGGACTGATTTTGGGGGATATCAGTGGCATGTGCATGACCAAACGTGTCACATGACCAAACGTGTCACATGACCAAACGTGTCACATGACCAAACGTATCACATGACCAAACGTGTCACGTGACCAAACGTGTCACATGACCAAACGTATCACATGACCAAACGTGTCACATGACCAAACGTGTCACATGACCAAACGTGTCACATGACCCGCTTCAAGGAGGCTGTTCCCCATATTTTACTTTATTTCTCTTATAAGGCGATCTCATCGATGCGTCTCAGAGGAACGGAGGTGTGGGAGGAGTGCTTCTTCATCTCTCCTCTCTCCCTCCTCTTCCTCCTCCTCCTTGTCTGATTGCAGTGGAATGACATTTTCTCCTTTTATGAGGAGTTTGTGAGGAATGTTTAAAAAGATCTCCGGCGTGAAGAGACCCGTCGAGTCAAACCTTCACACCGGACATTTGTGTCGTTTGTCTTGGACCCCGATCGGCGCCGGACGACTGCGGCGTTTAAACTCCTGCATCAGCAGAACCACGAGACAAACAGTGGAGCTCCCGCTCCGCCGAGGTGATGTCGCATTTATAAGAGGTTGTGCCAGAAAGTGTTGCCCCCCCGCGGTGGACGGACGGGGGCTCTCTGGTCGAGCGGGGGTTCGCCGCTGGGAGTGGCGCTGAACGATGCCTTGATAAAGGTTAAGGATTACTGGGGAGTCGCTGAGCGCCGTCAGAGTCTGAGGCGGGTTAACCTTTGCCTCCGTCTATTGATTATCTCCACCAAAGAATCCGCATTGATTTCGCTCGAGGACCTTCTGGCAGGAGTGGCTTTCATGCGAGCGGCGGCGGCGGCGGCGATATTGCATCACAAGCACAATAAACCCAGCAGAATCTCGTTTCCCTGCGTCACATGATCACCTCACTCTGGGATTATTACGCTCAGACGGCGAGGAGGTGTCACCTGCTATGAGGTTTTTGTGGAGCGGCGGCGGCGCTCCTGAGGGAGGCGAGGCCTCTGGTGTCAACGACTGGCGCTCTGACGGCGCCAGTCGTTGACTCAGCTGTTTCTGATTTTCCGGGTCTGATGCAAAACGGGTCTCGACCCGAGAAATGAAAACCGAAATGAAAGCAGGAGGAGGTTTTATGTCGTGTGAGCAGCTCCTCCTCATGATGCCTTCACTCCCAAACATCTGGACAGGAGAGGTTGTGGCTTCAGAGGCGACGGCCGATGGACTTAATCCTCCAGTCTCTGCTGAGGTTCTGGGTTCCTTCATCGTGATCCGTCCGTGTCGGCGCCACCAGTTTGTTTACCTGTAAACGTCGTGGATAATGTGTCAGATTACAAATCTATTATAACGACTGTAAACATCAAAGCGATCTAATAATAATAATAATAATAATAATAATAATAATAATAATAATCAAAGCCATTTAATAGTGTTTATTATTCTATCCTATTATCACCTCCTCACAGGAAGTTACGGTTTCACTCCTCTGTTTGTTTGTCTGTCTGTCTGTCTGTCTGTCTGTCTGTCTGTCTGTCTGTCTGTCTGTCTGTCTGTCTGTCTGTTTGTTTGTTTGTTTGCAGGATTACGGGATGACCACAGGACTGATTTGCATGAATGTTTACCCAGATGTCGGTTGTTGTTAGCGGTGATTACATGTTGGTGATATTATGTTTTCCACTTAAAATAAAAATATATAATAATTTAAAGAAAATATGTCGCAATGTGGCTATTGCTGCCTTTGTTCCTTTGATGTTCCTCTAGGGGTGGAGCTGGGGGCACCTAGGAGGTTCTGTTGGGCCTTGGTGGAGGTTTTACACTCTCTGAGCTCACACACATACGCAAACCTACATACACACACACAGAAACACACATACACACACACACACTCACACACACACACAAACACACTTACACACACACACAGAAACACAAACACACACACACACACAGAAACACAAACACACACACACACACTCACACACACACACAAACACACTTACACACACACACAGAAACACAAACACACACACACACACAGAAACACAAACACACACACAATCTCACTCACACACACACACACACACACACACACATAAATGCTCCACAGAGAACCATTTCCAGAACCGGCCTGTTTTCCTCTAATACGTTGGTGACCGACACCTTGTTTTGTTTCGTGGGCTGGACTTTAGAAGAATTTAGTAGAGACCAGAAAGAAGAAGCAGGAGCTTCTATTATGAACAGAACTTGTAACAGAGCGGCGCCATTCTATCCTCTGAGAAATCAATATTTAGTGTCGGCGCTATGGCCGCCGCTGACCCGACCCGGAACTGGTTTATCTGAGGATTATTAGCAGGCAGCGAGACGAACCCAGAGGAGCGGTTCTGGAGTACAGCCTCCATCCTACAGCAGCAGGGGGCTGGAACTGATCCCAGCTGCAGCCAGAGACCCGGCGATGGACCCATTCAGACGTCACCGTCAGAACCTCAAGGAATCATGCAAGACAAAGTACAACTGATGGAGTCAGTCTTTTAATGAGAACCGGTTCTGATGAATGAATGTCTGTGAGGTCACCGTTAATATGACCCGTTTAAAGAACACCTCTGAACTCAAACGGGTCAGAAGTTTATCTTAAATACTTTTACAGTTTATCTTAAATACTTTTACAGTTTATTTTATATACTTTTAGAGTATATTTTATATACTTTTAGAGTATATCTTAAATACTTTTAGAGTTTATCTTAAATACTTTTACAGTTTATTTTATATACTTTTAGAGTATATTTTATATACTTTTAGAGTATATCTTAAATACTTTTAGAGTATATCTTAAATACTTTTAGAGTATATCTTAAATACTTTTAGAGTTTATCTTAAATACTTTTAGAGTTTATCTTAAATACTTTTAGAGTTTATCTTATATACTTTTAGAGTTTATCTTAAATACTTTTAGAGTTTATCTTAAATACTTTTAGAGTTTATCTTAAATACTTTTAGAGTTTATCTTAAATACTTCATAAATACCTGATTTAAGGACTGAAGACTTTCTTTTCAGTAATATATTTATCTGTAAATAATTATATATATATATATATATATATATATATATATATATGTATATATATATATATACACATGTACGTCATCAGAGCGGGTCTGGATCGGCCCGGTTCTGCCTCCGAGGCGGTTTATTATTAGATTAACGTTATTAGTTGGACTTATTGCCGACTCTTCTGGAGACACTGGAGAATAATCTGTTATCCGATTTCACAGCCGCTCTAAAAACAGCTTTTCGAATCTCTGGTGTCTCAATCTGCTCCTCCCTCTCGCTCTAATCTCCTCTCCTCCAGCTGGAGCGCCAAACGCCTCCTCTGAGGAGGGCTTAGCCGAGCGCTCGCCGCCCAGGATCGCCGCTCTGGTTCCGAGCCAGTGCTCTTGGCGGGCTCCCGGTCCAAATCGTGAAGCCCGCTGTGCTGGAAGCTGGTCTTCTGGACGACGCAGCGGTGAATGGAGGGGTCAAGAGGAGAGAGGAGGGGGAGGAGGAGGAGGCGGGGGAGGTGAGGATGAGGGGGAGGAGGATGTGGGGGGTGGGGGGGAGCCTACAGGTGGATGGTGCTCCTCAGGGACCGGTTAGAAGCAGAGAACCAATATTGTATCTGACAAATAAAGGCTTTTTTTTTTTTTTCACCTTCTCCTGGAGATCTGGTGACAGATTCACACGGAGAAGAACATTTTCTCCTGGAAGAAACTCACGGATGACATCTTCATTAATATCATCACAGCACTGGAACATATTTGAGTTTGGCGTTTAGGCTCCGCCCCATCACTGGCAGATATTTTTAACATGGAAATGGTTTGGAGGAGTAATGAGTGAAACTACTGAACCTCCTTTATCAGAGACTACAGGTGAAGACGAGATGAAGATGAAGATGAGATGAACACACAGATGAACACACAGATGAGACACAGATGAGACACAGATGAAGGCACAGATGAAGATACAGATGAAGACACAGTTGAAGATACAGATGAAGACACAGATGAAGACACAGATGAGACACAGATGAGACACAGATGAAGGCACAGATGAAGACACAGATGAACACACAGATGAGACACAGATGAAGGCACAGATGAAGACACAGTTGAAGATACAGATGAAGACACAGATGAGACACAGATGAACACACAGATGAGACACAGATGAGACACAGATGAAGGCACAGATGAAGACACAGATGAACACACAGATGAGACACAGATGAAGGCACAGATGAAGACACAGTTGAAGATACAGATGAAGACACAGATGAGACACAGATGAACACACAGATGAGACACAGATGAGACACAGATGAAGGCACAGATGAAGACACAGATGAACACACAGATGAGACACAGATGAAGGCACAGATGAAGACACAGTTGAAGATACAGATGAAGACACAGATGAGACACAGATGAACACACAGATGAGACACAGATGAGACACAGATGAAGGCACAGATGAAGACACAGATGAACACACAGATGAGACACAGATGAAGGCACAGATGAAGACACAGTTGAAGATACAGATGAAGACACAGATGAGACACAGATGAGACACAGATGAAGATACAGATGAAGACACAGA
>VRLP01007830.1:0-19697 GCA_009660295.1 Lophius piscatorius | reverse complement strand
TGAGCATGAACATTGCTCTGATGCTTCAAGTTTTTGAGTTTAGACGCTTGATACAGGCTGGCAAAAACGATAGCTTCCAGCAAAAGGATTTGCACTTTGGTATCCAGATTCTTCTAGGCAGCAGCTCAGATTCTGAGAAGCGAGGATGTTGAGGGTCTGCTATGATTTTTGTGCGGTTCTGTTCAAGCTAGTCTCGTTCTTACACACTGATCATGGTCCTGTTGTGACAGTGGAGGAACATTTCTGTTATCGCATTACATTCACATCATATCACAGACACCCTTCTGTTTTAACATATGGATTGGTATATGTTTTAAAAGTTAGATAATGCTTGTGACAAAGATGTGAACTTACTGGCCATAACATTAAAACCACTGGTATTTTTGGCAGAAAAAAGGTTTTTGCCACAAAAGCAGCTCTACGGACTACAGTGTGTTCGGATACCTTTCCATCAAAACTAAAACTGTTTGAGAAATGTTTGCTGCAGTAACTCTTCCCTGGAATCGGACAACACATCCTCACTTTCAGTCTCCACATGCTTCATTGAGCTTTGGGCAACTATGACCCATGCGCCAGTTCACAAGCTGTCCTTCATAGACCACTTCAGTGGGTATTGAAGTTCTGGGAATTCTTGGGTTCCTTTGTCAAGCCATCACTATTTGTCCCTTCAAACACATACAACACATCAGCTTCAGGGCAAAATGTTCCTTCGCTGCCCCGTCTATCCAAACCACAGACAGCTGACAAGATAATCAATGCCATTCTGACTATAAGCTGTTAGTTTGAACTAGACTGAACATAGTCTGAAATATCACAATGACTTTGGCCTCTCAAAAGAGGAAAGTGCACAGACAGGGTTATAATAATAATAATAATAATAATAATACATTTAATTTATAACGCAATTAAATATAGTAATTGTAATTTTACTGTCAAAATTCTGAAATTGTGAATGGATGGGTTCAATTCTTAGGTCATCTGTAGGCTGTTTAATAATCATTAACAAAAGAAAAATGAATATGAATGAAAAATGTTCAGTTTATGAATAAACTGTGTTTGACTGCACGTATCAAAAAAAAAAAGCTGTTTTCAGAATCTTTTTTCTGCTTCTGTTCTGCTCTGTTGGGGAGACTCATTGCAATTTTTATTTGAATTGCCACAGTCAGCTTGCATTCTCCCTCACCTAAAAGCTTTGGACCCTGAATACTGAATATTATTCTTTTGTCACACCAACTCCTGCTAATGCCTGCGGTTCTTTGCTTTTACTCCGTGGAAAGTTGCCCATTGGGTTTATGAGTTTACAAAAGTTTTTGTGAAACATTGATCCCCATTGATGTTGCATGCTGGTGTCACTCTGGTCTAAAATTTGTTTTGGAATTGTTCCAGCGTTTTGTCAATGACTATTGATTCTTTTATTGTTGTGTCGTGTGGCAAACTGTGTTCTTTTGGTTAAGGGTGATTAGGATGGTTGATGAGGTGATGGCTTGGAGAGAATAAGGGTTTTACCTCCAGAGCTTGTGGCATTTTCCATGTAGACGTGCAGCTATTCGTCCTGAACACCAACCACAAATCTAAATCTAAATCTCCAGGAAGTGTGTGTGAGTGGGATGCTGTACAGTTAGTAGTAACAAATCTTAACTGAGCAACACCCCTTCACCTGGCAAATTGTGAAAAAGCTGGCATGAAACTGGGATGCAGGAGTCAATCAATGCTATAGATTCCTTGCCCTGGCGTTAAGGAGGGAGAACGGTTTGTGCGAAAGAATAAACCTCATCTGCACCTCTCCTCCCACTTCTTCAATCCACCCATGACCTGCCATCATCCACCCTTTCCTCTCCTCTCCATTTTGCTCTTCATTTGCTTTTCCATCTTTTCTGTTGTTTGTTTGCCCCTGGGCTAGAAACTCTGGTGTGTATCCTCAGTTATGTATGTGTTGTTTGTGTTGTGTTTGTTGTGTGTGTTTGTGGATCTGTGTGCGTTTGAATGAAAGTGCTCTGAAATGATGCATTGATTCAGTGTTCTATATTTTCTCATCTGGCTCACTATTACAGTGAGTCAATTGAGGCTGTGCTTTTTCTCCCTCTCTCTAGCTCCTTCTCAGTGTATCATGTTGTTGAATGAAAGCGTTACGGGGAGAGTTGTTTAGCCGTAACAAGAGTCAGGTTTGGAGTATCAGTGCTATGTTTTGTACCTGAGCATGTTTTGTGTGTTTCTGTGTATTCTTTTCTGACATGGAACACAGTATTAAGTATTCAGCAGTGCTTGCTCTTTTTGTGCACTTTGTGGGGGCATATGGCGCTGCCGAACTCTATACCGTACATCTGAGGGTGCGCTTGAGTCAATGCCAGATCTGCTTGTTATTTATATTACTTTAACTTTGGTGAGTATTTATACGTGAGGGAGGACTTGCTGGTGGGTATTTGAACCGTTTGGTTTGTACACACACTGCACCAGCTCGAGCTATGCAGCTCCACCCTGTGACCCTCAAATGCACACAAATATGCACACAGAGAAACATCCTCCCACTCCTGACTACTTTTGCCAGAATCAATAGATGATTTTATTGCCTCTTGCTCTAGTATGAGGTTGTTTCACGTCACTATTTAAAAGAAAAGAAAAAAAACCCCTCCATCTGTTTAATATAAAAAATGTAAAATTTTTTCCTTTGCACTGTATTGGTTCTTTTGTTCACATTTTGGATTATTGTTTTTCCAGAAAAGGACAGCTTATGAGACACACAGAACTACTTTTCCGTCATTCAACGTAAGTTGATTTATATTTTGTATGATTTTTTTAAATGATATAGGGAAAGAGATAAAGGAATCTCAGTATTGTGTTCATGTAAAAAGGTGTCGAAATTCTGTCATGGATTCCTGATCCACCTTGAACCAGACTGACACACCACTGATTCACAAACGTTTAAGGAAATCATATTTAAATTTTTGCTTAATTAAAGATCATGTTGATGTGGTACTAACTACGGCATCTTATTTTCTCATTCATACACGGCACAGGCAACGGTCTTTGTTTTCAACCAAACCAAATAAACTAAGATAAACTGTGTGAGATTTTCGGAACCGAGTCTTAGCTACAATGTGTCTCAACCTGTCTCTCAGTCTCTGACTGCTTTTCTTCCTCAGGTCTTGCACGCTACTTCAAATACGGGAGAGAAATCAGTTCAACATAAGATATCTCTGCTAATAAGACTCTCTTTCCATGACACCATTCCCCGAACCACACTCTCTATCTCCCTCCAGCAGTTGATCAAAACAAACTCCACAGCCACAGTTGAAAAATGCCAATCTCAGAATATTAAGGAACAAAATTCTGTCAACCATTCTGCACCTAAAAAAATGGGTCCCTGGCAGAACCATGCTCCAACTATCCATAATGGCAGCTACTGTTTCTACAGAATAACATTTTAAATGTAGAAGTTTATAATTATGCCTGAAAAGATGAGGATATTATGTAATCGTCATTGCTGCAGCCATGTCCATGTCTGAACGTGTTAATGTGATAACTCCATCACCACTTCACGGATCATTTTCAATTTTTTTTACCCGCATAAACCTTGGTGTAAGGAACAAATGGGAAAATGCAAAGGTTTTCAGGCCATCATTTCTCAACCGTTGGTCTGATTTAGTGAAAATTTGGTGCACGTTAATCGAGTCGAGGAGATCTATCTTGAATATGTCGTATTCTACTGTAATATTTAATATTTTACTCACTTTTTATGAAAAGCACAGTTTTTCGGACATATCTTCCTAATCGTTGGTCCAATTTAGTCCAAATTAAGCACATATGAATTGATTCAATTGACGCTTTCTCTAATAGTTCATATTTTATTCTAAATAAATTATTGGAAAACACCCAGTGGTGGCCATGTGTCCTCAGCCATTAGGAATTCCCTTAAAACAAGCAAGCTCCCTGAAAACTCAGTTTCAGAAAGTTTCAGAGTAGAAAAATTCTCCTACAGGATGGAATTGATGTAAATGCAATTATATCAGACATGTTTGAGTTTTAAAAAATGATTTAAGCTGCCACATCCAATATGGCTACCAGCAGGCGTGGTCTCCCATAGTTACCCCAAGAACTTCAAGAATTCTGTCTAGATGAGGGATAAACCTGAAGGTGTACAGTTGATCAGCAGGAGAAAAGGAGTACATTGCCTTGCTTTAAAACCCTGTGTAAAACTTAAAATTGGTTTGAGCCCCAATGAGGAGCATGATGCCAATGTCATCCTTCTACCTAGTTTTTTCATTTCCTGAAGATATCAGTTGGGAATATGATGCAGAAATCAGTTCTCTACTTTCAAAGGTCAGAGGGATTTTCTCCAAAAATGTGATAGGATGGAGATCCGTAAAATAGGGGTTTTGGTGGAAGTAAAGAAGAAAATAAATATGCAGGAGATCATTTTATCATATTTGTTTGTTGTTTATGTATACATCTTTGACGGGCACAAGTCCATTTGAACTCTATTGTCTAAAAGATGGGTCTCATGTAAATGAAAGAAAAAGATGATCTCTACAAATGGGACCCGGACCTGGAGTGTATTTTCTCCCATACAATCATGAATAAATGCCATAAATGACAGTGAACACAACATTGCACAATCACAAGATTACACGAACAATTATGGCACTTTCACAGTCCTCCTCTCACCCCTCACTTCAGACTTTAACATATGCCACTGCTGTCAAACTCCTGACAGGGATTCTCAACCAGAGGGGATGATGTGCATCTGCTGCACTATATTTTATCACGCCTGCCTCTTAGCTTTAAGAGCATTATCACACCAACGGCAAAATTTCCCTCCTAAAATACTTTAATGCTCTTTAACAACTAATACAGCCTCAGCCATAACTTTATGACCACTGGCACTTGATGTCAGTATCAATGTAATTATCTTGTTACAGTGGTACCGGTCAGTGGGCGGGACATATTAGGCAGCAAGTGAGCATTTTTGTCCTCAAATTGATCTGTTGGAACCAGCAAAAATGTCAAGTGGTAAGAATCTGAACAACTTTCAAAAGGGCAAAATTGCAAATCTCAATACAACTTTGGTTGCCAGTTTATATTTAAATAAATTACCAAACATGTAAAGCAAAGATTTCTTTCCCATCGCCTTATATAAAAAAAACATTGACCAACTGACCAATGTTTAGATAAAATGTCCAATATTCAATTGTTCTATTAAAGTGGAATATGAAGTATGATGCTAGCTCTCTTTTTGAACAACACAAATTAAGCAAAGCAGACTAAATGTATAATTTCAGATTTTTTCAAAAAGATGAGTCTGGGGTTATCAGATATCAGTGAAAAAGTAAATGCTGGTTCTCTTTTCAGTAGATTGCACACATGTGGATGTGTGCAATCTACTGAATGACATTTTACTTCTTGATTGTTTGATGCTGCTTATTTATCGCTATACTCACTTTCTTCATTTAAGCAATACCTTCTTTCTCAAATCCTCATTGTTTTTCATTCATCTTATTCAGTCATTTCATTGTCAGTATTTACCAGATAAGTCATTGTTTAGTTTCTACGTACTTATTTTTTTGGGCCACAACATTAAAATGAATGTGTCATAGCTGGAAACAAGACTAGCCAAACCTCCTTATTAAATTAAAGATTCTGTTTTTCATGAATCCGAGTTGCTCTGAAATATGTAAACTAATGTATGACATCTTTTATCTTTCCAAGGAAACTGTAAATAACAGTCGCTCTGGCTTCATGGCCCCCTGATTTCCTCTGGTCCCTGCGTCTGAGCTTGAAAGCTCTCTTCCTCTCTTATCATTCACTCGTATGCTACTTCTTGTACTTGTGTTCAATACCCTCAAAATTTAAGGAGCAATACTTTCTGTGTGAGTTCAGCTTAATAATAATATTGTATACTCCTTACATCACATTCTATCCACAGTAACACACAGTGCATCATTGTGAAACTACTTCTCTGTATTTGATCACTCCCTGAGGATAGTGGGCAGCTCCCTTGAAGCGCCCTGGGAGCAAACTGGGTTTCAGGGTCTTGCTAAATGACCCTACAACATGCACACTGCATGGCGGTCCAGGGATCAAACCACCGACCTTCTTTTTGGGGACAACCACTCTTCCTCCTGAGCTCCAGACGGTACTATTTAATTTTGTTGGCAGAAACGTATTCATCAGCATAATCCTGTATATCTGTAGTTTGTAGCGCTGTGATGGAATGAGGGATTTGAAAACAATTTGTCATCTGTCACCAGGAGTTCAACATCAGTGTCACTTTAACATCAGTATTTCTGCTTGTCGCTTGTTTACCCAGATTATTTACTGACACTGCACCGGCTCAGCTGTGTACACACATGCTTACACACACGTACACACAAGACAACAGTACACTAACAGCCTTCAACTGTGTTTATAGGGCATTTCCTCCTGGAAAACAAACTTCCTCTTCTCTTGAGTCACCTGGATGCAACAGAAAGACGATGGAGCAGAACTTTTTAAATGTAAGTGACGGGGAACAGAACTGACACTAAAAACCCTGTTAGGACTCAAAGTGAAGGGGCTTCAAAGGATTTCATAAGAAGATTTTGGTTGGGTTGGCCTCTGAGAAAAAGTTAGATAAAAATAAGTTAAGAAGCAGAGGAAAGAGGGTCTAGTTAAATGCCAGAAAACATCCTATCGCTTCTCCCAGAGACCAGCCCTCCCTCTGTTCACAATGAACCACCTCCATCAACAACCAAAGACACCAAAGTCTCCTGCTGTGCCTCCCTGAATGCTCTGTATCGGGTCATCTAGGTCCGTCCTGTAGCATAACCTTCGTTTACTGATTGCTCACATCGATCAAATGCATACTTGAGACTATGCGTCTGGAAAGCCAATGCTAATTAGCATTTCCCTCTAAAAAAATGTTGATCGTAAGCGACTGATTACATTATTTTCTGTTGATGTATTATACTCTACATAAACAGTAAATTGATGTTGGATGAATAAATACAGATATTCAGACTGAATCCTAAAAGAAAATAGTTTTGGTTGTCCTTATCTGCTGCTCTGTGTCAAACAATAACAAACAGTCAAAAACATAATTGACCACTTATTTTGTGTGAAAAGAAAAATTTTGGTAGCATTTTGGTTTCAGCCACATATTTAATCTCTTATTCTCTCTCTTTTTCTTTCTTTTTCTCACTCTGTGTGTTTGTGTCTATTCCTACTTCTTTCTTTCTGAATAATATGCCACTGGGAAGTAAAAAAAAAAGGGAAAGAGCCAGATCCCCACTCCTCCGCTCTTCTCGGCTGCACGTCTGTGATGTCATAATCACTCACATCAAAGGCTGTGCGCTCAACACGGCGACTGTCAGCTTCCCTGGAGGCGTCATTAAAAACGAACAGAGCAAACCGAGCCAGGCCTGACAGATACGCATTGAAACGTCCTCACGCACACACACATATGCACACATTTGAAGGCGCTGCATGCACGCACACTTGGGCATGGATGCATGTGCATTCAGGCACATGCACACTCAAGCAATAGCTGATATGCATTACAAACATACACTCACACAAATATATAATCATTAAATCATGTAGACACTGAAGAAAGTGCCCGCAATGCATATAATCCCTCTTACTCGCAGACAGAGTCACAGTCACGGGCTCACAGCTGGATGTCTACCTTTTCTTTATGAAAATGTCAAAAATGAGCCGAGCACTAAAACAGGACATGCCCTGCTTCCAGCTGCATTGTACATATGAGTAGTAACATCCTAAAAATCTGTTGTGATGAACATTCATGATGCACACTCATGTTGTCGAAAGTCTGTGGCATAATGCAGAGCGTGCACATAAATGTACAAATAGCCCACATCCAACCGCTCACCTGCTTTCTTTTAATCCCTCTTTGTCTATCTGTTACACACTCACCCACACACATAGATATATGCACAATACACACACATACACACACACCAACACCGACATAGACACGCACACACACACACACACACACACACACGCACAAGCACACAAATCTACAAAAATTGAGCAGAACTATAATTAGTATGCCTCTAATGTGATGCTGTGTGTGGTATCTCCCCACAAACCCGTGTGTGTGTGTGTTTGTGACTCAAAGTGAAGACAGACGGAGGTAGTGACCAGAGGGTGGCAGAGGAAGGGGATGGATATTTGGGAGAAAGAAGGGCTGTGAACATGTTTTGTTGACTGCCAATGATAAACAATGCATGATAAGCAGAGACCGCAAGTCCCCTTTGATTTAAAATAAATAAAAGACTTTATATCTTAAAACGAACATCTGCTTTTGTGTGCGCACCGGAGAGGATCCAAGATTTGTTTATAAATGATTTTGCTTCTGGGTCGACATGTACATGTATGACTTACCCCTGGCAGCGTCTTCTGCTCGTGCAATGCATTCTGGGCTTTCAGAGCCGACTCTCTGGCACAGTAGGTGAGGAAGGCACAGCCTGAAATACACAGAGAGAGAAAGAGAGATAATTATGTTATGGGAACTGGGGACACAGAGGGAGAGAGAGACAGCTATGGGAGGGGGCTGCACCAATCACTAGCAAATAGCCAAAAACAACACGTGCACACACACAGGCACACTTACAACCACACACACTCAAATGCACACACATAGAGTGAGCCCGCAGGCATAGCTCTGAAACTCTGTCTACATGACCAACTTGGGAATTTGCTGGCTTAGTGTGTGTGTGTGTCGGCACAAGTGAAGGGAACACTACTGGGTACACAAACATAATCCTTACTCGTGAAAAAAGAAGACAAGACAGTGAGACTTAATATTGCGTGCCGCTCTGGAGAAGCTACAATTTATGCATTCTGTTGCATGAGAGCCATTTTGGCCTCAAAACACATCAAATCTGCCTTCGCTTTCTCCCTGGCAGTCTGAAATAGCAGTTATCCATTTGTCCATCGCACTCTTTTGGCTGCTGTGACAGGGATAGACATTTCCCTGACAGCTTCTCTCTCTCTCACTCTCACACACGCACACAGACACCCACCACTCTCCTCCCCCCAACCTTCATTTCTCCATCTCTCTGCTCCTTATGCTCCAAGCCTACCCACAATCCTCGGTTTTGTTAGCACCTGGGCTGACATGTGGGGGTGGAAGGAAGGTGGAGAAAGAGGAGGCAAGGAAGAAGAAAAAGCCGTGGGGATCGTGTAAGCTGTTCCCTCGCCATCCCCCTGTTGACAGTCAGGCGCACACCACTGTCAGCGAGCTGACAAACTGTCAATTTGCAGATCAAGGCTAATGATTCCTCTGTTTGACAGTTTAATAAAACACTAGCAAAGACACTTGCACAATATGCTCCGGTGTCACAACTCAATTTGAGGAAAATATTGTTCACACCGTATGCATTGTTGTTTTTGCTGGTTTGCACTTGTTCAGAGTTGGTCTTAATTTTAATGCGATGAAAATGATTAGTAAGGAGGTTTTGAACAAACACTGAGGACTTAATCTTCTCAGCAGAATTTCTTGTGTCACAGATGTCTCCTTGCAGATGATGAACTGGTCCCTGCTGTAATGCAACTCATTTGAGCAAAAGGTACCAAAAGAACCGGAGCTTGCTCTGGGAACATCAGGGCCTGAGCAGATGATTATCATAGACCCCTCCCTCCAGACACCACAAACACACAGCACAATTCAAAGAACGCAAACTCCTCTTATAGCTCCTGCCAGTTGTCCTTTCTTTGTTCTTTTTGCGTACTGGCGGCTATTTATTGTTGAGGGCAACACCATGCTCTGAATGTGGAAACATTGTGCCTCCCATCCTCTCGGCGCCGTGTCTTTAACCCTGGGTCGTCCTGTTGGCGGGACACAGGGGAGGTCCTCCTGTTGGTGTTTTTAATTAACGGGCCTCTCGCTCATTAAGCGAAGTGGGAGCTGGCCGTTGACAGCTTGGCTACCTCCTCGTCGTCTTTGGGCCTGTCGTGTTAACGCTACATTCCGGCGCCGTCCCACTGAAAATGCACACAAGCCTCTGATTCACGCTTACTCACATGCTTGCGGCCCAGGCACCCAAACCGTCCTCTGTATTCAGGATTAGAGGAAGTTTCAGAATACTCACTAAAAATATAACAAATAATCCGTCTGCGTTATATTGATGTATTTTGAATTATGCTTTGGAGAATTTTAGAGAAATAAGCCTGATCCACTGATCTTGTTTGTAAGATGATCTGTGATCCCACATATCCTTCTATCCAATCCAGTTGGCTTGGGGAATATAATTACAGATTTCCAAGAGTCAATACATTAAAAATACAGTCTTTACAAGAAATGTGCTGTGATGCAATTATTTTTTGTTTTAATGTAGGAAGGGCTTTGGTGATTCTCATATTTGCCATGTCCAATATTTACAGACAATGTGTTAAATGTTTTTGTACAAGGTCCAGTGGTTGTATTCAGATCCATACCAGCCTTACTTCAGTAAAAGTATGTAAATAGTACCATCAACATGTGCATAAAGTACTCACTCACTGTGCGATGAAATGGTTCCTCTCACTGTTTTACAATTAGATAGGATGTTGCATTAACAGTCCATGATGCATTTTACTGCTATAGATGTTAAACAGTTTTTGACAATCTATTTTAACTACTTTATATTCTGTTGAGTAGTTTAATGTATAGGATCATCGTAGATCATCATACTGTGAGAAGAATGCATTTACTAAAGGAAATTTTTGGTAAGATTAGCCTTTTCAACTTTGTGACATCCTCCAGATTAATTATAAATAGTTCATTTAGATTGAGGAGTATCAGAATTTTCCTCAACCCCCCAAAAATACTCTATACTATTTCAAATCAACAGATTTGGAGATACATGACTTTCATTGGACAGGAAGGGTATGAATTTTGTAATATGTGAAGTAGCTTGTGACTAAAAATTTCCGACAAATGTAATGCAGTAAAATTATAGAGTAGCATAAAATAGAAATAATCAAGTAAAGTAGAAATACTTCTTATTTGTACTTAAGTGCTGTACCTAAGTAAATGTACCCTAAGTTGAGTTTGAATCCACCACTCTTGCCTCGTAACATCTGAACGACTAAAAATTTTATTGATTATCAGTTCACAGTTTCCGTAACCATCAGGCGGTTCAATACACATTTTTGAACTCTAAATAACTTGCATATAAAAGAAAAGAGTAGTGCAGTGCCACCTGGAAGGATTACCATGACCTGGGGGAATGACAATCTACACAAACCAACTATAAATGATCCATATACATTTTTGTTTTTATGTTTCAAATCTACAATGTTTAGCTCTTCAGCTTGTCTTAATGTGAGTTGAGGCTGGCAAAGAAAGATATTCATCACACAGCTCAAAAGCTGTGATTTAACTGCGCTTGGAAAATGTTATCTTGAATCTTGCACAGCCAGCTTCCATCCTGACTCCGCCTCCACCTCACTCTGACTTGTGTGCAGCATAGAAATGTAGCGTTGGAGTAAACAGATTACTATTTTACATGAGCAACTTCACCAACAACACACTTCATATTCCCAATGTATGTGTGATTATGTGACATTATGGACTTTCTAAATTTAAAGTTGAATAAAAATTTTTATTCATTATCATTCATAAATAAGTGTCATTTTTTCATAATAATATGTTTTTCCCAGTAGATTTATTAAAGTTTGCATTTATGTTTGCAACACATTTCAAAGATTTGTACTTTTACTTGACATATTTTCAATTCTGCTCAGGTGCAGACTCATTTTTTCTCATCACGTTTGCTGCACAAGGTGTTTAACAGGTACAATTTGGGCGCCCTGATGACAGAGAAATTTAAAATGCTCGCCACGTTCCGCATTGTTCTCTCTTCATCTCCAACAAAAGAGATCTCAGCTGCGTGTTAACAACTATTTTCTATTCCTCCATTTTCTATTAACTCTATACTACAGCGCATATATACAGTAAATACAAAATACCAAAAATGTGATATAACTGACGTTTTAGCAGGACACCAGTACTGTGTTTGATACATACATAGTAACTGTTGATAGCAATAAATCATACATTACGTGATTATCAAATGTATTATAGTATCTGAAAATATTTGAGTTACTATAGCTTGCACAAAATATCCAAAATTGAATGAAGTTTAGTGATGCAAGATCTTAATTTACCTCAAAATAGTGCTACATGTAATATTTCTATGTTGTCACATATCGCCTCTGAGTTTATTCTCATATGTAATGAGGCAATGAGCACACATGTATACATACTGACAATGTCACACTCAGATACACACAGAGAAAGTGACAGTTAACAAACATTCAATTTATCATCATTGTCACTAGTCAGATGCTGGCAACGGCTGGAGACCTTTATTGGCCCAGGAGAGTGAGATAAGCTGTTTGTTTCTGCTGTCAATGCTGCCAATTTAGTTTCCCATCACTTCAAATTCAAATCAACAGCAGCGCAGAGGGGATCTTAAGAAACGTGTATGCATGAGATGGGAATTGATGAGGGAAAGAGAGAGGGAGTAAAGAGAAAAAGGGAGAGAAGAGCAGCAAAGAGGAAAAGCAGAACAGCGAGGGGTGCTCGGCGAGAGAGGGAGAGAGAGTTGATAAGATCAGCCAGCTTCTGTGAACACCATCCCCCTGTGTCCTACACTCGCTTCTTATCTCAACTGCTGCAGACACCCTAAAGGGACACACACCCACTGAGAGAGAAACAGGAAGAGAGTGAGAGACAAAGAGAGAGAGAGAGAGAGAGAGGAATGTGGGGAAAATGAGAGGAGATGAAAGAGAGCAGTGAGGGAATGGTGAATACTTTCTGGTGGGGAAGAAGGGGAGACACGGCCTTCAGTGGAAAAAATCCACCGATTGTCACCAGACCTCTTAAAACAACAGCTGCTTTGGACCAAGGAGGGAATCGACCTTGATAATCCTGAGAAAAGTTTACTTGACGAGCTGCCTCTGACAGATAGTGTCCCAACACGTTGACTGGAAACATTAAATATCTTTCATGTGTCTACCGAGCTGTCATTTCGTTTCATGTCATCTTCAGCTCAATATAATTGAAAAGCTGACCATTACAGTAATAATTTATTGAAACTCTGTGATGGAAAAGACAAACAAATTTAATGTGATTATTTAAATTTACTTCGGAATGAAAAGTAATTGCTAATATTTTTGCCAAGTTCTCAACTACTATCGGTAAATTTAAATTTAAAGTGTACCATAGATACCATTATTATTTATCCGCTGAGACGGACGGTGTGAAGAGGGGATCTACGTACACTGGTCAGACATAACATTAAAACCACTAACTTTGTACACTTTGCCAACAACAATAAAAATAAACCTTTCTATCAGCTTTAACTTTTGCAGCAATTTGTGCTACAGTAGCTCAGCTGTGGGATCAGACTCGGACAAAACAGTCGATTCTTTGCTCCTCAAGTGCATCAGTGAGCCTTAAGCACCCCTGATCCCGGCACTAATTTGATAGGACAACAAGACCTGCCATCATTAATTGGGCTATATCAAAGCCGCTCAGATCTTTATATTTAGCCATTTTTCCTGCTTCCAAAACACATCAATTTCAGGACAAAATTTCCTGCATACCGATAGATGCCATTGGAACTCTGCCTGTGTGTGGTTATAATGTTATGGTTGATCAGTGTATATCCATCCCTCTGTCACATTTAACTTCCAGAGCATATCTCCAAAAGTTTCAAAGTATTTTCTGACCTTAGCGTTTTTGCTACAAATGGTAATTCTATTAAAAGCAAAAGTTCTAATGCAGCACTTCTGGACATGTGTATGCATTTCCAGTCTAGGTGGAATTATTGCACATAATTCTCTAATTATCTCATGCTTATTAATTCAGGAACTTTAAAAGGCTGACATTAAACGTTCCTTCCTCTCTCTCCATCCTTTCATTCTTAGCCACAGACAGGGAGAAACTCCCGGTGATCATTAAAATATTCCAGAACATCTTGGTAAGAGCCTAAAAAAGGATCTTTGGCATTAAAAAGGCTTCATCCAGCACAGCTTAAACTGCATGCAGCATAGCACTGGAACCCTTCCTCAGAAGCATGGGCATGAATCTTTGTTTGAGGCTGTCCAATTTCGGTTAGTCAATAGAAATATGCACGTCTCCCACTACCTTCGTTCTGTTCGCACTCATCTCCGCCTGAAAGGGTTGACCAAGGACAGCTTTTGCTAAATAAACAGAATAATGTTTTTTCTACCTAAAAAGATTGACCTCAAGACAAGAACGTTCTAAATGGATTTTTGTGAGTGCAATGGCTCAGATAACACTCTTCAATTCATTCTGAAAATGGGTCAGATTAAAGATGAAAATTCTTGACTTATTGTGCTAAGAGAAAAAAACACACAAATCCTCCATCTTTTAGTCATACGCTGACGATGAGTACCGCAGAGTGCAGGAGAGGAATAGCAATAAGTGTCATATTAAAAGAAAAAAGTGTCTGATCCAAGAACAGATACAGATGCCCTTGCACTACTCTAACTGGGACACCCAATATGAGTCTGGTGATTTCAACGCTCAGTCTGCGCCCCATTCAAAACACTGAATAATTAAATGAGAAAAGGTCATAGTTGCAAAACGGTGAATTCTACTTGTGAAAATAAAACACACACAGCTATTGCAACCATGACCACTTGGTCTGAGTGGATTAATCTTGCACACATCGGACATATCTCTGCACTTCTCTGTCTCAGTGGAAAAAGATAAAAAGATGTCATAGGAGTGCCTTACACTCCAAACTAAAATGTTTCGTAATGATAAAAACTGCTGACTGGCTAAAGATTTATTATTAAACCTGATATTAAAGTAAAATTCCAGACAAACTTCCACACTGGTGGTAAAGAAACTGAATAAAGATAGCAGCAGTCCCTAAAACCGTTTACCCAGAACATTATAACCACTGACAGGCGACGTGAACCAGATACAGGATCATGTGCACTCAAAATAGGAAATAGAATCAGAAATAGTCAATTTAACCTATTAAATATATAAATATAAAATTGTATATAATTGTATATAGCTGTTTTTGTTTTGTCCACTTACAATAATTATCTATTGTTTATGACAAAAAAACAATGTTATTATCCTAACAATAATTAATTTAATATATCATCATCATTATCAACCATATATATAACAATAAAATAATAATATCCGTCATAAAATGACTATTATTTTCATTGTTTGAGTATTTTTCTCTGTCGACAATTTTCTGAACATGTAATGTGTTCTACAACATCTGGCTGTTTATGAAATAAACCAATCAACTGATATTAAAAAAAAAGATCGACCCAATTATAGGTATATATAAAATGATATTTGACCATAAGTTCCAACTTCTATGACCATCAGCCCGTCAGTTTGCTGCTGCTGTTCTTCCGACATGAATGCAGAGTGAAGAAAAGTGTGACAACAGACATCAATGAAAGACAATAAAGACTGTCTCTGGAAAATCGATTCATTGAATGTCCAGTATGAGTGGTTACAGAAAATGAATGACTGAATGTCCAGTTTAAGCCAATGCACAGACCCCCCCCCCCCTATGTAGTGCTGTGATGAACCTGAGTTGAAGTATGCAAATAATTTAAAATGTTGTTTTAACATACCTGCATGTGAGGCTCTGCCTCTCTCTCTCTGTCTCACTCTCTGTCTCTCTCTCTGTCTCTCGCTCTGTCTCTCTCTCTGTCTCTCTCTCTATCAGAGCTGACGAGTGGCCCAATGTGTGCCCGCGGTTTTGTTTTGGACGCTATATGTGACCACCGCATATTTACATATCCCCCGGCTGATGGTGCAAATATCATGGTATAAGATACCAAGATATTTGCATCTTAAAGTGCATTATAAATTAAATGTATTATTATTATTATTATTATTATTATTATTATCTTGTATATCTTGTAGAGTCCATTCCTCGACTTGTCAGAGCTGTTTTGGTAGCAAAAGGGGGACTTACACAATATTAGACAGGTGGTTTGGTTATGAAGTTATGGTTTATCATGTATACAGTATCTCCCTCACCTTCACTCACCATTTAGGCTGTATCTCACAATGGAAAGAAGAGACAGAAAGTAGATACTACTGTATTTTTTTGGGCCACTACAGCCAAGTGTCATCTTAAAATCTTTAATTGGCTGCTGTAATCCCCGTGTAAAAAAAATCTTTCTTTGAAACCAACAATGTGAGCACAGACAGCCAGTAAATAGTGAAAAACTGCAGTTTCTGATTATCAGGTATTTTTTGAATGTGTAAAACAATCCTTAAAATGTCAGGAGTTTTTTATGAGACTAATGGATGCTGCTATTAAGTATGATATCATTTCAGCAGGGTGAGGCAGAACTACGGAGCGGTATTATGAAAGGGAGATTAATTCATTTATAATAGAGTGTAATGTAGGTCCCGGATCTCCTATAGGTGACTATATGCTAATTCTTTAGCCCTGCCTTCAGTAGAACAAGAACAATCGTAACGTAGAAACACGTTTGGCACGTCACAGAGGCAGCTAAAGAGCAAGAGCAGACAAAGCAAAATTTAATTACTGTGGCAATGGCACTCAAAGGAATAGCACAGCTGTACTTCTGCATTTCTCCCATTAGGAAAAAAAGGGGCATAGTAAATTGTAACAATAGCGGGTCCATTTCTCACTGAATTTCACTCTGAGATGAAGATATGTCCATTTCTTTTGATAAACCGTACTAACTCTTGGGTGGACACTGAATGTCTATCAAATGTATGTTTTAAAAAATAGGTTTTTCAAAACTCACAAAATTCTGCCAACTATGTCTCATAAATGGCAACTCTTACAGAATGTCTCCGAGAATTTTCAGATCTCCACAATAATTCGGCACATTTCTTATTCAGGGACCGCCGTGAAAAGGATTATTTTTGTAGTGTTACACTGATGTTCTAATGTATATGATACATGATTGATTTTTTTTTCTCCACAGATTTATGAATTTTGCTACTTTTAAAGATTCATTGAAAACTTTTCTGAATGTGATTTTTTTTTTCTCGTGATTCGGGGAAAATGTGTTCGTGTGATGTTGATCTGTATGATTCCATCATGCTGATTGTCATTGAGGGTTTGAATGTTTCAGCAATACACAGCAAAGAAAAACAGAATTAATTTCTATTAATTGGTTCCAAAATGTGAAAGGATTAAAGATGGAATAAAATGATGATTTATGATGATGAAAGCTTTGATTCAAATACTTCATGCAAACTGGGGCTGCATAAACAATATGGAGGAGCAATAGTGGACAGCCTCCATATTAAAATAGATGGCTTGATCGAGACATTGCAAGTATTGACAGCAGGGAGAGATAACGTTTTCCCACACACTTTGATGAACTTTCACATGACAACTATATATAGCTTAAGACCAAATTATTTTCATGACAAAAGTGTGAAGAAGAGTAAACACTGTTTTTCCTGTGTTCACGTTTACTACTGTGTGTGTGTGTGAGAGTGTGTGTGTGCGTGTGTGTGTGTGTGCGTGAGTGTGAGAGTCCCTGAAGATAACAGGTCCCATCTCTCGACCTGCTTCCCAGAGGCCGACTCTAAGCTGTGCTAATCGATTGGTGAAGGAGGAAAAACGTCCAGCTTTAATGTGTTGCATGTGAAGGATTTACTGTAGAGCAGAGCCACTGAATCAATGGTGTAGAAAATGCATCTTTAGGATGGTGTCATTGCCCCCCTCCACCATTCCACCCAAAGCCAACTTTGTCCCTTGAGGGTTGCAACGGAAAAGCCACCCATTTATACCCACAGGTTTTAGCAGTGCACACATAAAGCAGCCTTACCTGTGACACGCGGGCTCTTATTTCACCAAGAAAAATAACCTCTTAAAACGACAGCCACATCACGTGACACACTGTAAACATTTGAACAAGCACATCCATACACACGCTATTTAAAACCTTCACGATGGCAAAACACACACAAACGCACCAAACAGCTAGGGCTGTCCTCAACATGCGGACAAGCAAATTGCTTCACTCGTATCCTTCATCAGCCGTTTTGTCAGAAATATGTGGGACACCCGGATTTAGTTTTCACAAATCCGTTTTTAAACTCAGAATGATTCCTAAGATGAAACAATAGTTTCTACTGTTACGCACCAGGTCTTAAACACTGATAGAGGAAATGCCTTAGTCGGAATCGCTTCAATACTGACTAATAAAACGATGTAAAGCTGACAACAGATGGACTTAAATGGGTTTTTTTGTGCTGAAATCCCAAATGTTTTTATGGTGAGGGGGGCACTGTACTTTGAAGAGTGGAGAAACTTCTGGAAGAGAGTTCAGCCCATATAGGGAGACTAAAACGCTCCACTGAAAAGCCCTACAATGCAGCACTTTAGGGCTTGATGTCTTGTTTAATTGCTTCATTGATTAGGTTGTTCTCATTAACATCAGGAATATAAATAATATTGTGTTGCTGAATCCCTAAGAACTACTGTAAGTCCAGATTGCAGGATTCTACACCTCATTAAACAATATCCAACACTGATTACTAATACTGGAAGCAATTCACCCTTAGGTGTCAGGTAGGACACCATTTCCTTTCTGGATGCGGATGGGTGTGTGCAATATGCAGCTGGTTTTATTAATCCTTACTCCTTACTAGGGTATGGTTTATTCACAAATCCTCATTTATCCTTCCTATGATTTTCTTAACCTTCACCAAACGGATCCCTACAGAGAACAGAGATGGCACTTTTGTTACATTTCTGTCCCTCTTTCTGTCCGTCTATCTGTCATGTGACATAGATATACATCAATCTGCCATAACATTAAAGCCACCTTCACCATATTACATACGTCTGCCTTTTTGCTGCTAAAACAACTCTGGGATGTACTGCATGTTCTGACAGCTTTCTATCAGAACCACCATTCATTTCGCCAGCAATTTGTGCTACGGTAACTATCTTCTCGAATTGGATAACACAACCTCGCTTTCCGTCTCTACATTTTTCAAGGAGCCTTGAGCAACCATGACCTTGTCACCAGTCCATCAGTTGTTCTTCCTACGATCACTCTGTTAGGTAATAACCACTGCGGACCAGGAACTCCCAACAAGACCTGCAGTTCTGGAGATACATCCATCCAGTCGTCGATCAGATCTTCTATATTGACTATTTTCCTTCTTCTAACACATCGACCTCAGGACAAAGTATTGACCTGCTGCATACTAGTTCCCACCCTCTGACCATGCCATAATAATGAGGTGATAAATGTTATTCTGACCTTAAAGTTATGACTGATGGGTGTAGTTTGAAATGGCCTGGATATTGTCTGAAATATTATGATGTGTTTTAGCATTGAGCATTAAGGGGCCGCTCAACCCACAGAAGTGCCCAAATGTGTGCAGACAGGGTCCCATAGTCAGCGCTACCGTCATTATACTGAAATTACGAATTGTATCTGCATAGATAGAGAGATAGATAGATAGATAGATAGATAGATGGATGGATGGATGGATGGATGGATGATAATAATAATAATAATAATACATTTAATTTATAATGCACTTTACATTTGGATCAAATCCAAATGAGTAGTTCTTTTAAGTAGGGGGGGTGCGTTACCATGGATGCACTGGTGAGTGAGGAGAGAGATCTTATAATCAATCCTGGTGGAGATGGGAAGCCAATGAAGGGAATGAAGAACAGGGGTGA
>VRLP01007829.1:0-19703 GCA_009660295.1 Lophius piscatorius | reverse complement strand
CCTCTAGAAGGCGCCAGAGTCACAGAGTCAAAGCAGAAGTTGTACTGAGATGAACTCCTCTGCAGAGTTTACACCAGCTCTGTGGAAAACCTGTTTCCACAGAGATGGTGAAGACGGACAGATACTGTTGACAACTGTAGAGGAGGCTTGTAGGCTGGTTAGTTGAATGACTTTACTAGAGTGAGGTAAATGGAATTAATCTGATGTTTCCTGACAAAGGCAACTTGGTCACATGAGCTCAACACCAACAATCCAATCCACATGTCAGCCGATGTTATTACTTCCATCTAACCGCAACTCTTTACTCATTATTTTTAACTTCGACCTGTTCGCTGACTCACCTGAACTCACTGTTAACATGTAAAAACTGACTCGGCATATTTTTTCAACATCACCACCAAGTAACTCATATTTTTAATTTTTTTTCACCCAAGCAGCCATCCATTAATCCATATTTTGGAACTGAGTCGTCATCTGGATCCAGAATGATAACAAATATGGAAATTAAACCTTTTTTTTGGGGGGGGGGGTCTAATTCTGAAGCTTATACCGTGTACCAACAATGGTTGGACTAAAATGAAAATGACATTTATAACTTTATGTTTAGGGCTCATGGGATATACGCCACTGTGAGACATATAATTCTTATTCCATTCTTGAATAATAATGTACATATGATTCCAGATTGTAAAGGCAGTTGTTTTTATTAAAGATATCATGAGGGTCATGTGACCTGGTGGACCGGGGCAGCTGTAGCTCAGGGAGTAGAGCGACCATCTCCCGATCCAAAGATCGGAAGGTAGTCGTTTCAAGTCCCACCAGGGATGGGTCAGATGCAGAGAAATAACTTCACTGAGTCATACTGTTTATGACTGCATGTGATCAATAAAGGAGTTCTTCTTCTTGAAGGGATTGGATCCAGATGGTAGATGGACTCAGGATTTCCTTCTCCAAGTAATAGATCGTTGACCAACATTTTCTCCAAATGCGCAGAACCTCCTGTACTGGTTTCACGTGAACTCGGTGGAAGGCTCGGATTATGGGTCGGACCCGCTAAACTGATCAGAAACTGATTATTGTGCGCTGATTGAAAAACCTGCTCCACTGATAATATTTCATACTGTGACAGCTTATCATCAGCATCATCATCATCATCTGTAAATGTACAAATACACCGCAATAATATGACAAGTCTATACTTTGATATAAAATAATACCGGCAGTAAGATCCAATCTTAACGTCTACGACCGTCTGCGTGTCGTATCGAATTTATCGTCTGCACTTTTACGGGAAGTGGAACTTTGAAAAGTTATTTATGCCTCAAAGTTTTTTTTGTCACTGCAACCAAAAACAGCCGCTGACAGTAAGTAGTTTGTGTCTGCAGCAGCTTCCACAACTCATCCTCATCCTCATCCACGGTGTCTGTGTGTCACGTGTTTGACAGGAGGTGTGCAGGTAGGTGCGGTTTCAGAGAAGTTAAGACTGAGACTCTGTCTGTATTTATTTTTACTTCAAGTATTAATATTTTATCTCTGTTAAGAAAAGAAAACCCTGAAGTGCACCCGCTTCTGTCAATCACGTCATTTACTTTTTAAAGCATTTAACGACCTTCTTTACATCTGGCGTCCTTTCAAACGTAAAATGAGTCGTAGATTAAACTTGTAGAAACCCACCACAATCCTCCTGTGTCCGCATTTTGAGTTTCCCAATTCTACATCAGACCTATCTATCTTGATTATTCATGGTGTCGAGTTTTTTTTTCCCATCTAAATTGCATAGCAACCGATTTTTAGACGTAATTTATTCCTAACAATAACGGACTGAAAACAAAAGATCAGGATTCATTTTTCAGATTGAATTTAAACCTCATGTTTTTTAATTTTGCTATTTTTTTTTAAAGAGTGCTATATCTTTAATAATTTTTTGCAGAAAAAGGGAAGGATGTGGTTTGAGGATGTGTTAGCCAGAGCGACCATAAAAGGTGAAAGATTCAATTATGAACTATTAAAGCTTTTCTGAGACAGAGCTAAAGAAATAAGACAAATTAAAGAATATCCAAGCCTCCCAGGGAAGACCACTCACACGCCTTTTATTCAGTGCACATATGAGACCGCCATAACTTAAGGCATTTTCTTTACAAAAAATGCAGCTAAAGGCTATAGATATTTACAAAGTATACTTTTAAAAAATGACAAAGTATTCTAAAAAGATCTGTAAATATATATTTTATTCTCTATACATTAATGTACAAAATGTTCATTTCTATGTCATGATTACCACAATGACATTCCACAGTACTGTTACGCCCACACACACACACACACACAGGCACACACACACTTTAATGCTATTTCATGGAGAACCTTCTTTCGTAAGAGACAGTATCTTTAAATGACCCGGTTTGGTAAACCAGAGCGTCATCAAACAGTCCATCACGTGTGGCTGCGTACTGAATTTAGGAGAACCTGCAAACGGCTCAGCAGAACTTTCCTCATGACGCGTTCAGTGCATCTCCGGCCCTCTGATCTAGCCCGGCGGGACCACCACCCACCGCTACTGCTGACCAAAAGTCACATGGCAGAAATGACATGTTGTCGGTGGAGTTTGGGTGTGGATGCTGTGAGCTCGCAGCAACATATCATTAAATGCTCCACCAGGAGAGGAGATAAGGATTAAATGTCTGATAGGAAAACATCTGCGAAGGTCTTTCATTTCTATTCATGAGCAAAATCATACACTGTTGGAAAAAATGAAATTACAGTTTGTGGCGTCTGACCGACACACTGACCTTGAGTTCAACCTTTGAATATGTTGTTCAACGGGAAACTGATAGTTTTTTTTATGACCTTTCCTCTTTTTCATACATAAAAATATGCAGAAAAGTTCATGATCTTCTCCCATTTGGAACGGCTCTCTCACACACACACACACACACACACACACACACACACACACACACACACACACACACACACACACACACACACACACACACACCAAGCTTATTCTGGTCCATGCAGGGCGCAACACAATTTTCACATATTCAGTCCGGACCAGAGAGAGAAGCCTCGCAGAGACTCCGGTCCAACTTTCAGTCTGGACTCTCAGCGTGTCATGTTCTGGAAATCCTGGGATAAATAGCTTTGATGGTGGAGGGTGTTAAGTTACTGGAGGAGACCGTCGTCTCCTGGCCCTCCAGGCCCTCCAGTCTGTGGGAGGCTGCGTCCATCCTACTGGTGCTACAATCCAGGAAGGGCATCCCAATCTTCTTCACCTGCCCGTCTTTGGTGATGAGACAGTGCTGGCAGAGGAGCCGGAGGATGGCCTTCCTCATGTCCTTGCTGGTCAGCGTGTAGATGATCGGGTTAAGAAGGGAGTTGAACATGGCGATGCCCAGGAAATAGTCTGCCTTAAAGAGCACCTCGCAGGTCTGAGCCGGACTGCAGAAGTCCAACAGGAGGAGGATGAAGAGGGGCAACCAACATGCGATGAAGACTCCCAGGACGATGGTGACTGTCTTCAGCAGGGACATGTACTTCTGTGACTTGCGGTAGAGACCTTTACGTTGTGGGACTGAAGCCAGCCGCTGGGTGTTGGATTTGACGATGCGGAAAATACGGACGTATAGGACCACGATGGACATGAGGATGCCGCTGAAGATGGTGATGCAGAAGAGGATGTAACTCTTGGCGTAGAGCGGGAGGACCGTGGAACAATGGTCCAGCTGTCCTATGCAGTTCCAGCCCAGGATGGGCAGGATCCCCAGCAGCACGGACAGCACCCAGCTGGCTCCGATCAGAGCAAACATCCGCCCCTGTTTGTCCCCCTGGTACGGCTTCATCCTCACCATGGTCACATGACGCTCGATGGCGATGGCCAGCAGGCTGACGACCGATGCGGCCAACATTATGAACACCCCCCCCTCCCTCAGGAACCACTGCACTGGGGTCATGTTCAGCGTGTTGGCGCCAGACGTGAGGATGTTCACCATGTAGGTGAAGCCTGCCAGCAGGTCAGAGAGGGTCAAGTTTCCCAGTAGGTAGTACATGGGCATGTGGAACATCTTGTTCTTCCAGATGGCCACCAGCACCACAGCGTTCTCCGCAACTATCAGCAAGCACACCAGCAGAAACGCGATTGCCTCTGGTTTGAGTCCTTCCGTGTATTTGTTCCCGTTCAGTTTGCCCGTGTAGTTGTAGTGCTTTCTGATGACGGTGTTGCTCAGGTACTCGCCAAACATACAGACCAGGTTTCCTGTGGAGGATAAAATGGGGACGGCAGAAGGAGACTCAGCGGCGTGGACAGAATCAGTGGCCATGTTTGGTGCTTTAGAGGCACTTTTTTCCTCTTTTGATTTGAAAATTAGATCCACAGATAATGAGTCATCTAGTCCTCGGGTGGTACATTGTTTTCTTTCTGAAGCGTTGAAGAGATGGAAGCGTTCAGCTGTTCTCCGCAGGAGGGAAATTTTGTCTTTTGATACAATCACAGAGGATTTCCGGTGGTTTGAAAATGTTTGTCCAGAAATAAGTTTCTTTCAATGCCAGGGCTGAACACTAGGAGGCGATGAGAGCCAGGCTGCATGAAAGATGGGGGGAATAAATTGAAGTGTTAATGAGGGGAAATAAAGTCTCTAACTATTGGTAGGAAATGGAATCTTAAATGAATTGAAAAACATCATCAAAATCTTGAAAAGATAGAAATGATTGCACGCAGTAGCAACTTTATCCTCGGCGTTTATTAGCCCAAAGTACAAACATGCAGTAATAAAAAAAAAGAAAAGCTTTTGTTAAGTTGAATAATAATCTGTTTTCAAATAATAAATCGAGGAAAATGTGAGAAGATTTATGAAAAGCAAAATTGAATCCCACATATGAAAGCCAAATCGAACTTTTATAAATGGTTAATGCACCAGTTTCGCGTAAATACGCCCAGATGTCAGGGTTTCAAACTCAACTTTGCTTAGATGATTGATTATAAAAAGTTGTACACATAATACATTTAAATATAACACATTTGTGTTAAAGGTTAACAGGCTCGCTCACACTCATAAAAGTCACATCAACGTGAGGAGCAGACGCGTTCCACGCTCCAGAGGACCTTCTAGCCTTACAACACTGAGGGAAAGGAAAAAAAGGAGATTTCCACGCACCTGTAAAGACCTGAATATATCTTCTTTCAGACTTCAGGAGTGATTCCACGGAGGAGAGGACACAGACTGAAACCTCCCCACCACAGCGACATGTGTGCGTGAAGCGGCGCGAGGCAGGACTCAACACGCAGTGGGCTGGGCTGGGTTTGCACCAGCAACGATGCTCGCCCTCCTCCTCCTCCTCCTCCTCCTCCTCCTCCTCAACCTTGAAGGTTTTTTTTTAATCTGGCCTCAGGAGGAATAGGAGCTCGTTGCCAGACTGAATGTTTAGTCGCTGCCGCAGAAGAAGAAAGTGGGATGTTTACTCCCCACACTCCAAAACAAAGAAACTCTGTGGGTTGTTTAACTCAAAAAACGCTCTTATACCCTATTCAATTATTAAAATTATTTCAGCTTTTTAAAATGTAGCTCACTCTAGCCGGTGTGTTTTATTAATTCCTGTCGAGCCAAATAAACACAGGTCAATTAAATCAAAATAAATCATATTTTGTTTAATTTTTGTTGCTCCGTTTTGTTGGCTGGACACTCTAAACACATCTAACATATAATGCCGCACTTACCCAAGTCATTTTTCATATTAATCATGTCATTAGAATATATCGAACACTTATCTCTTTAGCTGAGATTGTTGATATATATATATATATATATAAATGGATTAAATAACTTTCTGTGTTTTTCTTTTCCAAACGATTATGACACAGAATGATGATTGTACACTATATGACAAAAAAAATAAATCAGTATGATATTCCTGAAGTTCTCTTTAAATAATACAGTGATGGACCCATTAATGTCTCGCTCAACTGTTTGGTTGAGCACACTTTGAGTCACTTTTTATTTATTTTAAAATGTGACAGAACTCTTTATAATGTAATCCAGGGGCAGCATGTATATGCGAAAGAGCAAGGGGTCACAGATGGAGCCCTAGGGGACACCACAGGTCAAAGGGCACACCAAGGAGGAGGCATTTAACATGACTGCTGAGAAGGTCCTATTCAATAAGTGGCATTTTTTGGGGGGTCATATTAAACATGTGAGGAAACTGGAAATGGATGAATTGAGATTACATGTTTTCCTCTGGTGCAGCTCTGCTTCTATATGATGTTGTGTTTGTGTTCAATACGATTTTTGAAATATCATTATGGTTGTGCACTATAAAAATATCTATGTAATTTACAGTAAAATATTAGCAGCTGTATTTTCCAGACAAACAATCATTCACACCTCCGGCGGCCAGTTTACAGTCGCCACTTCACCTACATGCGTGTTTCTGGACTGTGGGTCGACAGGAATGTGCCGGTCTGCCTGGCGGATTAGAACCCAGAACCTTTTTCGCTGCCGGGCTACAGTGTAACCCACTCTGCCACCATGCTGGTCATTCATTTTAAAAACTCTTTTATTTCCGCAGTAAAAATGTGAAATATTTACTCCTTCTTGATTCAGTGTATTATTTTCATTGGAGCCATTTGCACTTTTATGTAATTTCTGCAAACATTTTTACAGTGCAGATTACTACAGTTTGATGTTGCACTTCAGGTTTGTCAGATGGCGTGGAAATGTCTCTCTCTCTCTCTCTCTCTCTCTCTCTCTCTCTCTCTCTCTTTCTCAATGTCTCTCCCTCCCACAGTTACCGACCTGATCAAATTGCAAGTAAGCGCCACAAACGTGCACAGCTCACATCCTCACCCTCAAACAGATTAAAAAGACATTCTCTCTTCTGCTGAGGCGTCACTGAAGGGCTTTGACCTACTTTCACCCGTCAAACGTCCATTTAAACGGCTTTGTATTAATGTTGGGAAAGGTGCTAAAGAAATTAAGATTGATTCATTTCTTTCCTAACTGGGTTTAAAGGACTTTAATCACCTGCTATGTCTCATTATCTCACACTTACAGTCACAATAACAAACAGAGCTGGAGAGAGCTGCAGACATCTTATCTCCTAATCCATCACTTCATTACCAGCCTGCTTGAGATAACCGCTCCTCCTCAGGAACATCTATTAATCATTTCTTCTTTGATGGATTAGAGATCAGCTTTTAAAGGAGTGTAATGTTGCCAAGAACAGCTCCGGTCTTTTACATGGAAGGATTTCCTGCTGAAGATATTTTCAGCCAGATTTCCATCCAAATGTAGCAAAAGATAATAGATAGTATTATACGTTCACATACATAATGTTTGTTAATATATGGGAGCGTATCTTTTCAAGTGTTTTTGGTGTATAAGTGGGTCTTGAATCAGGACAGACTGTTACTCGTTTTTCAATAGATAAACGACAAAGTCTCCACTTTGTTCGGTTATTTGTATGAATTATGGGAGTCATCGTCGGAACGAGGGTAAGACTCTGTCATGTGACGTTGGTGGGACTATCGCAGCAGCACAGGGGAAATGACATAATGCAAGGGAGGGTGAGTGAAGGCCGAACTGGACCTTCTCTAAACAGGACGCTGCCTCATTGTGCCTAGAAAGGAGAAGGACATCCTTGAGAAGAACAACAGATGAGGTCAATGCTCGGAACGGACCAAAAAGGGAGGGGCAGCGGCGAGCACAGAGTGACGTGAAACAAACACTGATGGCACATAATCAACAGCTTACTCATTTCCTCAGCCAGTATTAATGGAGACTCTGCCTAAATGTGTTTCCTTCTTCTACAGAGAGTCCCTTTTATTGTGTGACTGTTCTCCCCTGGTGGTCTTTACTTTACCCTCAAAAATCCGGCCTCAATAGATACTAATCTAGTTTCCCACATAAGTGGCTCTCCTTTTTAGCTCCAACAGCTCGTCTAACCACAGCTGCCGGTCTTGGGCCAGATCTGTCCACTTCAGTTGGTGTCTACTGCTCTCTTCAGGCCCACCCAAGTGATAACCAGGTTGTCCCTTGGCGGTTAACCCCCTGTGGTGACGCTGGGACGGTGCTCACAGCGTGCCGCCTCTGCTTAGTTAACACACAAAGACACGACAGCAGGACTCTGGTGTTTTTCCCACAGTGGGGATCTACTCCGTCACAGTTTCTCCCCTCAGGCCAGCAGCAGACCTGTGTGGACTGACCAGTCTGGACCCACCCAGTCGTCTCGCCTCCTAAAGTGTGGGTGGGTTCTGTATGTATTCAGTATGTTCACCCAGAGCCAACGCTTTTTGGCTCTGGGTGATTTTCCTGTGACGTTCGTATGCCGTTGGAAAGGAAGTCAGTCAGTCCGGCTTTTGTCATGATAGCCCCTCTCAGATTTATGGCTGCTCCTGTTGCCTCTGTTACGTTTAAGGAAATAATCCTGCAGTGACTGGCTGTTGTTTCTTCTCTTTGATGTGGGGCTCACATGTCACGCAGTCTGACCTTGTTCTCACACAACTACTGTTGAAAAAAAAGAACGTGAAATACTCAGGATCCACCTCCGGGGATACATTCCACCGAGGAAGGAGAAGGTCTGTTACGGGGCTGACGAAGATTGAGGAACACCCAACTGTAGAATCAACGAAGTAGAAAAAAAAAAGAAGTCACATTTCAAAATAAAAAGTAGGTTTAACACTTAAATATCAAAAGGCACCTCTCCTGTGTATGGGAGATGTATCAAATTTACTTCATCTTCATCTTGATCAGAGATAGATCATGGATACATTTTTTTTCATTTTATTTAGTTTTAGTATTTTAGATTTGCTCTGGAAACAAAAGAAGAAAATGGTGAGAACACAAGATGAATTAGAGTTCCATTTTCCCGCAGAAATCACCTCGGTTAGTAGTATCCTGCCACATCTCTCGACTGTGAAGTCTTACCGAAAGCCCTCATCAAAGTGACACCTCAGAAAGAGATTTGCACCTTTCGCTTACACGTGGCAATTCCTGTAAAATGTTATATCACAACCAACATAGAAACATTCACACGCTTGAAAGCATTGAGTAGGTGGGTTTACATGAGACACTTTTTCTCCTCTCCGAATTAAACCTTTCCAGTTGGAAAAGATCACAGATCACGTAAACAGGCTCGGTCGCCTGTTTACGTGATCTGTGATCTTTTCCGACCCGGTGTTTACATGCATCACCTCATCTAATCGGAAACGGTTTTGGACATGCGCAGTTGATCCACAACTGGTGGCATTATCGCCACCAGTTCATAAGGTGGCGATAATGCTACTAGGAGGCAGGGCGCCAACCGCCAACAAGCGCCCAGAAGAGGAATACGACAAAGAGAAAAGTCTAAGATCTAGGATCTGCACTTATCATGTGAATCTAATGGTTTTTTTATACAAATTATTGGATTCTTATGTTCTTTCCTAGCCTATATTAATCATATTCTTCTTCTGCTTTTGGCTCTTCCCTTTAGTCGCCAAAGTGGACCATCTTGTTCCGCATATTGGTTTGGCAGAGGTTTCACGTCAGATGCTCTTCCTGACAAAACCCTCCTCATTTTTCCGGGATTGGAACCGGCACTAGAAGTACACTGGCTTGTGACACCTATGTGGCTGGGTTAAAATGATAATTGGAAATAGCTATGATAAATAAATACAGTGTTTAGATTGATTTTACTTTATATACTATATATACAGGCAAATGATCAAATGTTATAGGTAGCTATCTGACCGGCCGATTCCGATTTTTATCTTTCAAGTTTTAAAATCGTTAGGCATAACATACTTTCAGTGCTCCTCTTTTGAAGGATTACAGTGGATGTAAGACTGGTCGGCATTGTGTATGTGTGCTGACTGATTAAGTTGGTTATGTCGATCGTTTTTTGGAGGTTGTTCCACCGCAGCTTCTTTTGCGTCTCAAGTTTTTAAACCATAAATGGCAGTGTAGATACATACATACAAGCCGGCTCAGGGCTGGGTCTGCGCTGTGGCTAGCTTTAGCCACTCTGCTAACATTAGCTTCTTGAAACTTGCTAAGTCCCTCTGGATGATTCAATTTGATGTGTGTGATTAAGTTCGTTGCGCCGAACATTTTCGGTTTTGTTCCTCCGAGGCTTATTTTGTCCTTAAGTGCTTAAGCTATTTGTCCTTTAAACCCAGTGCAACAAGCTATTTTGTCCTTAAGTGCTTAAGCTCACAGCATAAGCTGTGAGTCCTTATTAGCATAATGACTCACAGCTATGAGCTATTAATCAACAAATCAAGTCTCAAGCAGACTAGATGCAATGTCAGTCTGTAGAATGTTAACACATGTTCAAACTAGCTTATAGAATTAAGCTGATGACAAAAAGTTAGTGAGTCTAGAATCGCCATTGAAAGCAAGCATAGAATGTTGAAGAAGTTTTCCAGGAGTCACTGTCACTTCCATCAGGGCTTAGCATTAAGACCTATACGGGTAGGATTGACCTTTTTCAAGGTCAATCACAGATTTGGACAAAACAGAGAAGTACCGTCGGGAGACGCAAGGGGCAGCAAGGCCACGATTCAAACAGAAAAGAAGAATAAGAAGGTAAAGTGAACAATACAAAAAAACTCTCAACATGTGGTGATGCACGTAATAAACTTGCATACATGGCATGAAGTACATCACTGCCGCCTATTTGCTGCTTTCTACTCCCATTACATAAACAGGACGCACAGACCATCGGCATTGTGTTGTTGTTTAAACTTCCGACTATTCCCCGCCATCTTTTGGTTATGCTAATGTCAACGTCACAACATGGAAGCGGGATGACGTTGAAGGAAACAGGCGTAGCTACTTTGGTACCTAGATGGGGTATAAATCTACCTCACTCTCCGTTAGAGCCAGGAGCTCCTTTAGCAAATCCTCGAAACAAAGCAGGCAGCTACTCAGGCTTTGGAGAAATAAAATCTAATAACCAGCATGTGGATTAATCTCAGCACGTCATACTTTACCTCCTTATCCTCTTCGTTCAGGCAACTCAGACAAAAACTGAAATGTGAAAATCACCTGGAGCTGCTCTCCAGGTGATTTGTGCTGGCGTATTTATTTTCTTCTTCTTATTGTAGTTTGTGTCTTTCTGTACAAATGAATCCACAGCAGTAGTATAGTTTAACTTGAGTCCAAGGCGACGGATGTTATTCCCTCTGGAGAGAACCGGACCAGCAGAGGCTCATTTTATCTGAACTGTAGATGCATATTCCCTGTACTTGTGTGAGAGGACAAATCCATAAGTAAGCAATAAAGTGTGTTTTTCCAAAAGCACACTTTGGCCTCTAGATCCAGGCTGCACCCTCAGAAGTGTGGGAGAAGGCTGGAGGGAGAATGAAATGTTTACCGTACATTAGAAGTTTGAGGAGGGCCCAGTCGTTCTTCATGTGGCAAGAATTTGATGTCATTATTGACAGTGAAGGTTAACTTGAGGTCATGTGTCGCCTTTGTTGCTTCTGTGTGTTTTTTGGGGGGGGAGGGGCGGAGATGCAGAAAAATGCCACAGTAGGGCCAGTTTGTTTGTTTTGTTAAACTGAGGCCAAACATGGGGTCTTGAAATAAAATGCTGTGGACGATATTTTATCAGAACCCTGGAAATATTCCAGCTTCTCTGCCACGTTGTTTCACGGCCCGCCTAATGAGGGGAAGAGCTTATGTAAATGTTGGATATATTTATTTTCCTATGCCTCCTTGCTGCCGGCTGTATTTCTGTGAGACACGCTCACAGAACATGAAGTTCTCTGAAAAAGTTTTGGACAGAAAAAAGGCTGACATTCCTGAGGAGATGTAGAAGAAAGTGATTTTAATGGCTTAGATTACAAAGTTATTTCTGAGGCTCTGGGACTTTGATAAATGGGGGTTCTGTTCCATCTGACCAAACACAGCATTCCATGAGAACCTTATACCTTCATTCAAACATGGAGGTGATGGTGGGATGTTGTGGGGATGATCTGCTGCTTCAGGGTCAGGACAACTTGCCACTATTGAGGAATCAAGACTTCTGCTCAATTCTGAAGAAGAATGTCAGGTCATCAGTCTGTTAGCTGTAGCTCGGTCAGAACTGGGTCATGCAACAAGACAACTGAGTCCATCCAGAGGAGTGAGTCCACCTGAGGAGCCTGTTGAGATGCTGTGGTGTGACCAGAGAAGATCAGCTGATGCTTACAGACCCTCCAGTGTGGCTGCACTAAAGCCCCTTTGCCCAGATTCCACCACAGATATGTCAGATACTGATCAACAGTAATCAGGCCATTGTTTTATTATTGTTTTTATGTAAAATTTTGTTTGGGGGGTCCGACACACTTAAGTCTGAGAGTCATATTAAAAATAGCAGAACCTAGCAGGGGTCCAATACTTTTTCACAGCACAGAACTCGACCCTCCCCGCTGGTCTCCAGTCTCCAGCTGCTCTGTCTGCATGTTTGTTGTCTCTTCTTTTCTTCTCCGACAGGACTCGCAGCCAAAGCATTCAAATTCACCTCCGGTTGCATCTACAGCCTTAGACTCAAACCCGAGCACAGCCAAAGAACCTCTTTGCTCCAACGTTTCTTCTGCCTCTCATTCAGCTGTTTCTTCACTATCATGCAAAGAGATGCAAATCTTACAGAAATGGCCTCGACTGTTGTAGAAAGTGCAATTTACATACAGTGTCCTTTATGTGGCGGCCCTGTGAACGTATGAATCCTTTCACCCGCGCTGACTATCAAATCCCATTCTGCACTAATCTGGGCCTCATGCCTGGAAACCAGTCCTTATAGAGAAGTTCTGTGCATTACCATCCAAACATATACTTACCCTCTTTAAACAAAGTTCCTATAAATGTTGTTTTTCATTAGTCAAGAGGCGGGCAGTGCTTTGTTGGAGTCGTTAAAGCCAGTGGGGATTTTCTGGTACCAATAAACACAGGAAATGGCTAACCATACGGGACGGCTCTGATTAGACACTCGGAGCATATGTGAATGAGTTGTGTCTATATGAAAACACACACATCCTCATTTCCTATGTTAAACTCTCGCCATTTCTTACTTTCAGCCTGGAGACGGAGTTATCCAGACTTTCCCATACTACACAACTTGCTGCTTCATCATCTTCAGTGTTTTATTGACTCAGCTCTGTTTATTAATAACCAGATGAGATTTAATAGATTTTACAGAACCTTGTTTAAGGTTTCTTGGCCAGCAAATACAGGAAATCCATTTGTATTCATTATTGAAGGAAGATAGCGCTGCAAGGATTGTTGACACAGAACTTTCTGCCTCATTACTCACTCTTTAAAAGAAAAAATCTGGTGCTGCGGGAAATTTTAACTCTTTTCTTGCCAAGAGTGACACGATAAGATTGACACAACTTTCAATCTGTAAACCAAATATGAAGGCAAAGCCAGTGAGGCGTTAGCATGTCGTAGCGCAAAGCAGGAAATGTGCATATGAATTGTCTTATCTATCTTGAATTTATTATATTTTAATTCTAGTAGTTCATATTTTACTCACTAGGGGGAGCTTTTACCTGAAAAACCCTGTTTTCAAGACATAACGCAAAGAAGATTTCATGGATCATTTTCAAATTGTATACCTAAATAGACCTTAGTGTGAGGAAGAACTGGGTTGATTTGGGGAAAGGTCGGTTGTATAGTTCTGACACTAGGAGGAGCTTTATCTCTGAAAGTTTCTGGGCCATCAGTTCTAGACTGTTGGTCCCATTTAGTCAAAATGATGTGCATTTGAATTGAGTCAAGGAGATCTACCTTGAATCTGTTGTGTTATACTGTAATAGTTTATATTTTAGTTACTAGGGGGAGCTATTCTATGATTAAGACTTTATTTCTACAATTTCTTTCCTAATTGTTGGTCCGTTTTTGTCCAACTATGATGCATATCAATCGACTTAAGGAGATATATATCTTGTATGTCATTACTTCACATTTAATTTGAGGCTTTTTAAAGCAGAGGACTTTTCAGGGATCTACCTTTGCTGTTGGGGAGGACAGCATATGTCTAGTTCTTGGGTTTGTATGTGTAGCTTTTATATGTTCTATTTCAACTTCTCCCTACAGTTGCTTCTGTCAAAAAACAAATATTGGAGCTGTGTAAAGCCAAAATTTCTCTTTGGGGATTAATACAGTTTTTCTATACTATTCTAACCTAATCTAAAGTGTAGCTCAAAGTGAATATACAAATTAGAACATGTCCAATGTCTAAATGTATTCTTTAAATTGACAAAACAGACGAGTCACTTTCAGTCAGCCTGCTTTTCGTCAGATCGTGATTGCATAAATATGAACATCTGTCTTTGAAAAACTAGAATGACAACACATTTTATTTACAAGAACTACTTAACTAAAATAAATACCATTTCCTCTAACCCAAATAAGACTAATTGACTTTGAGTTGATAAAAACCTCACTAAAAGACGTAATGTGGACAAAATGTCACAGAAACTGATGAAAACATTTTTTACACTGGGATTCTTGACAAAAAGAACCGCACTGTAAAGCAATGTTTAACACATCACTCTGTGCCGGCTTCTTTTCTTCTACAAACCATGGAGGCTTTGTTTCACTTCATGTTTGATTCCGATTTACAGGCATTTTTCTCTCTCCGTCTCCACATGCCTACAGTTTAACGTTCAACCTCCCACCCTTCACCCTCTCCCTGTCCTGCATGAGCTGATAAACCCTAGAAAGTCCCCAGGTCAGCTTTGATAAAGAAGCATTCTTTCCTAACAGGGTTTGCTGTAAGAGGATTTCCATGTTCAGACTTTCAGAAAAGGGTCCTACAACCTCTAGTTGGCTTCCAAACCCAGCTGCCTTGAATCCAAAAAGTGTCAAGAATATGAAAAAGTGTCCTTCCTAGAAACATGACATTTCAGAGGTTTCATCACTGACAGTGTCCGCCGCAGTCACTTACAGCTCATCAGTTGTCTCGCCGTGGTCACTGACGGCGAGCTCATGCTTTCATACATATGTATTTTTTTCCACATTAGCTGTTACGGGGTGAGATGTGAAGGGGCAGTTTTTGTGAAAGCTTGTGTTGTTCGTAGAGCAGAGGTCTGGGATGAGCTCATCTTGGAGGAAAGAATGGAAGAAAGAGCAAAAGAACATTCTCACATCGAGGGAAAGGGGGCATGTGTGGGCTGGGAGAGAGGGACTTCGTGGTGGGGGTGAGTCATGAGAATTCCTAACTGGCCTCAGTGGGGATGTTCAGTTCCTGACATCCCCACTGGCTTTTTGTTGGAGGTCAGATTCTGGGAAGGGACCCCTTCCCTTCCGTACACAGAGCGTGGGCATTCAGAGGGAATGCAGTGAGAACGGCTCTTTTATTGTGAATATGAAAATAAGGAAACTCAGCATTCCTCTCGGAGACGGATCCGTGGTTTTTGTCCTGGTTTCAGGTTTTCCCTGACACAAGTTGGATCAATCATGTGATTCATCACGCAAGAAAATGTCGTATTTCTCTTTTGTTTTATCAGATTTTTTCTGTTTCTTGAACACTCCTAAAGCAGAGCCACTGGGTTTAATTGCAGCTTTTTCAGGAAAAACAATGAATCTCTTCCACCAGACTGTTAGTGAGTGAATAAAAGCTTGCAATGGTTCACATGAGGGAAGCCAGGCAGCAGAACGGTAGGAGCCGAATTGGAATACAATAGTCAATCTAATACGTACTCAGGAAATGTCACAGATATCAGCCAGACGGAGGGATTATAAATGAGTCTATCGCTGCCGTAACACCTTGGCTATAAGTGATTTTAGGCTACTTAGCATGGTGGTTAAAAATACCTTCTTACAACACCCCATTGTCCCACTTCAATAGCTGGAGCCTTCAGCACACGCACACTCCCACCGGCCACTCGCCTCACGCACATTTCTATTCACTGTATAAGCTTTTCACCTCCAATGAAAATAAAGAAGTGAATTGTACTGGGCCGACTCAAAAGGTCGACTTCCTCTCAGGAAGGCTTCTTTCCTGAAAAATGCACTGAAATTTAAGAAGGCCGATAAGGTAGAAGACGTAACCATATTGGGTAGATTACCCACAATCAGACTTTTTATTTCATTCTTTTCTGGACTCGTTTCGTTCACTGTAGCACAGGATTACTCCATACAATTACAGCTCCAGGCAAAACTTTGGATACACCTAAAAAGGCAAAAGTTCTCCCCTTTGTATTTTAGAAATCAGAACTTTGTTGTAATAGTATTGTAAGACACCAACACATTCATTAGCAACAAAGTGTAGGGGAAAATAGGATTCGGGGTCAATATAACAATCTCATTATATCCCCCAAAAGTCTGGGATATAATACTAACCCTAACCCTAACTGTAATAGTTCAGGTTTTACTCACTAGGGGGAGCTTTTTATGGAACAATGACTAGTTTTACGGATATAACATTCTCAACATTGTTTCTATTAAGTCTGACTTTGGTGCATATGAATCGACTCAAGGAGATCTATCGTGTCAATATATTTTACTCTAGTAGTTCACATTTTACTCACTAGAGGGAGCTGTCTTACAAAAAAACACTGTTTTGATCTGGGTCTGAACTGGGTTGATGTTAGGAAAGATTAGTTTTGTATTTCTGACACTAGGGAGAGCTTCAGATTGAAAAGTTTTCAACGCATAATTTATAAACTGTTCGCACCCTTAATCAAAATTTGTAACATATGAATGAACTCAAGGAGACTTTATATATATATATATATCATATATATATATATATCTCATATATATCTCATATATATATATCATATATATCATATATAGATCATATATATATCATATATATATCATATATATGTGATATATATATCATTTATATCTCATATATATATCATATATATGTGATATATATATCATTTATATCTCATATATATATCATATATATATCATATATAGATCATATATATATCATATATATATCATATATATATATGATATATATATCATTTATATCTCATATATATATCATATATATATCATTTATAGATCATATATATATCATATATATATCATATATATATCATTTATAGATCATATATATATCATATATATATATGATATATATATCATTTATATCTCATATATATATCATATATATATGATATATATATCATTTATATATCATATATAGATCATATATATATCATTTATAGATCATATATATATCATATATATATCATATATATATCATTTATATATCATAAATATATCATATATATCTCATATATATATCATTTATATATCATATATATCTCATATATATCATATATATATCATATATATATCATATATATATCATATATATATCATTTATATATCATATATATATCATATATATATCATTTATATCTCATATATATCATATATATATCATTTATATCTCATATATATCATATATATATCATTTATATATCATATATATATCATATATATCTCATATATATATCATATATATATCATTTATATCTCATATATATCATATATATATCATTTATATATCATATATATCTCATTTATATATCATATATATATCATATATATCTCATATATATCTCATATATATATCATATATATATCATATATATATCAAGAACCGGCTGCACCCCCTGCTGGTCGGACCTTTATTTCGGTGAACATATTTAATTGCAGATGTAAACAAAGATTATTTGTGTCAGATCATTTCTTGACTGCTGTGTAATGAACATATGAGATTATCTTTCAGGCAACCCCAAAAACGTAAATCCATAGCAGCTTCAGGTGAACTTTTTCAATCTGAGATTATTTCCTATTTACGTAGCTGCCCTTATATGGGAGCTGTAAAAGTAATCTATTATAGATGACTCATCTATTTTATAGATAATGAAAGTACGGGAACTACATTTGTTTTCGCCAACGAAATAAATATGCGAAATGGCTTCTTTCTTTTGAATCACCTTCAAAGTAGACGCTCCGTGACGTTACCACAATGAAGAGCGCTGGTGGTTTGTGTTCATATGGAGACCATCAAGTTTGGATTCCAGCCTCCTTTGGTGTCTCCCTGCTTATACTTGAGGTTTACTTTGTGAAGTAAATATAATCTGTACATTGTTCAACAGCAACTCCAAAAACAGCCGAGCAGAAACCCTTCATTACGAGAGCGCTCTGAGTGTGGCGTGGGCCCGTGAGGGGGAACCAGCAGGCACTTTGGCTCCCTCAGACCATCACGGAGACTTGGTATGTTACACTCATCCTGTTTTTAAATAAAACCAGAAGGATTGTTAGTCCCCTCTCTGGTTTCATCTGGCTCTGCCATGAAAGGAAGAGGGAATATAGAACGTTTACGATGTAAATGCGCCTCCCTTTGAAGCATCTCAAGTGTTTCATCCACCTCGTCACAAAAGGAAAAGATAAGGATTATTACAATAAACGTGTTTTTTTTTTGTGCTCTCATTTCCTGCGGCGGTAGCAAAGACTGTGTGTGAAAGTTAAAAGGCTACACAATAACCCGAGGAACACAACCAGCAGAACAGGTCATTCCTCTCCGACTCTCACACTCTGGATGAAGCCTTCGCTACAGGAAGTGAATTGCTCAACATTTTGTAGGTTCTTGTGTTTTTATTGGCTGACATACGTCCAACTTCTGGAACCAATTAAAACCGGCCTAAACTGGTGCGCACTCACACTTAAAAACATAATCCTAAAAGTGTGCACACACACACTGAAACAGTGTGTGTCACATGACCTCAGGCCGTATTCTCAACAATGATCCTGATTCCTACAGGCCTAATTTGTACAGGAAGGAACATATCCATTCTGCTCATGCTGTATATTTGTCAGACCAACGCAGATGGAACTTTGCACATCTGTATTGATGTGATATTTATATCCGCAAAAAAGTCATGGATATTATGGATTTGTCTTCGCCGCCGCCGCCGCCGCGTCCGCAGCAGATCCTTCATATGCACGTGTTAAATGAAAATAACATTTCATGGATCATTTCAAATTTTACACACCCTTGGATTTTATTTGGATGAATAACTAGATTTATTCTGGGAAAAGTCCTGTTGTATATTTTCGACACTAGGGGGAAGCCTAAGTTTTCGGGCCATAACTTTTCAACCTTTGGTCCCATTTAGTCCAAATTTGGTGTATATGAATCGATTCAAGGAGATCTGTCTTGCATTATTCCTGTTTGACTCTAGTAGGCCATAGTTTACAAACTAGGGAACTTTTTATTTTCATCACTTTTTATTTTTTCTTCCAAAAATATTTTGGAAGCCAACTTCTGAAGCCAGATTTATACCAAAATTGATCTATTATATCATATTTGACTGCAATATTTACATATTTTACTCACTTTGTGGAGCTTTTTGACAGAAAAAATACTGTGGAAATATCGTCACGTTTAATTTGAGGAGTTCAACCAGGGGGACTGCTTGTACAATGCAGGGGATTGGGGACTTACTGTCCGGGACAACAGCGTAGGCCTATTTTTGTTTTTTTATGTGGAACACGGCAGGGAAAGGAGAAAATCACATCACAAAATCAATCACATCCTGGAGAAATGTCTGGACGTTATGTGCCTTACAGAAACCTGGCAACAACCAGATGATTTTTCTGTGCTGAATGAGACCTGTCCCGCCGGTTACAGTTACCTCCAGAAAGCCCGCAGCACTGGTCGTGGTGGTGGTCTGTCTGTCATCTACCGCAGTGATTTGGACTTGT
>VRLP01007828.1:0-19708 GCA_009660295.1 Lophius piscatorius | reverse complement strand
GTAATCTGTTACTATGTGTGAGTAATCTTTCTCTGTGTGAGTAATCTGTTACTATGTGTGAGTAAGCAGTTACTATGTGGGGTTTCAGATTCTGGTCAAGAACAGAATCATACCATTATTTTGTATACAAGCCTGATTTCTTTCATTTTTTTCCATAAACATCTTTATATTCCAGTATCATCATGGAACAAAACAATGAATTTGTTCAGAATCTCTTTGATAACAGCTGCATACAATTTGACAGAAATTTAACAAAGTTTTCTTATTCCAGATTTTAGCTGCAAAATACCACATAGCTACCACATCGTAGGTTGAGCTGGAATATATGCACATACCACAAACTTTTGACTTTCACATAACATTGTGTACAGACAAAAAAAACATCACAAAAACCAGCACAAACCCATTTATGGGCCTTCAGGTTCTAGAGTTTGACTCTAGACGTCCAATGGTGACGTGGCGAGTCTCCATAAGACAAATGACTAAATATTAATACACTTTTTCCAGCCACATAACCTATGTTATTGGTTATAACATGTTATTAACATGTTATTAACATGTTATAACCAATCCTACTTATGTGTGGAGACGACGACGTCTCAAACAATCTAAACGACATTTAATGATGTCATAAACATCCATGATGACCATATGTTTGGAACACGTGTTATTACATTGTTATAACAGGTTCATGTCCGCCTTACGCACGCTCCTCCATATAAAGTATTATTGGATGCATTGTGGACGTGAGCAGACGCCTGAGGCAGAGGTTTGTCTGCAGGTGCCTCCAAACAAACTGGACTCTGTTTGTTTGCAGACATCATTAAAACTCTAACTGCATAGATTAAAGAGTCTTTTGGCGCCGAAACACATCAATCGGATCTGATGGTAAAATCCAGCACCAGTGGGGTTGAGTTTAACCTTTGACACCATGTGGTTCCCATATGGCAGCAATTGTTCTGAAGGAGCATGTTGGACCGACGGTGCTTTCAGGTGTAATAGGATAAAGGACTTTGTTCCACTAACATTTTTCCCTCCTCCATCTTTACTATTTTGCAGACCGGAATTTTCAGGGAGCCTTGGACCTGACGGAGCTGATCGGCGTCCCCCTTCCCCCCTCCGTCTCTTTTGTTACGGGTTTCGAGGGCTACCCGGCCTACAGCTTCGGCCCGGACGCCAACGTGGGCCGCCTCACTAAGTCCTTCATCCCCGACCCGTTCTACCACGACTTTGCCGTCACAGTCACCGCTAAAGCCACCACCCGGCGCGGCGGCGTGCTGTTCGCCATTACAAATGCCTACCAAAAGGTATGAAGGCTAATTCCCTTTAATTCTACTTCCTGTTTTTAGAGCTACATGGAAGAAAAGATAATATTAATGTCTCTCATGAACTTTATTGTTCACTTTTTGCCAGATTGTACACTTGGGAGTTGCGCTGTCGGAGGTGGAGGACGGTTCCCAGAGAGTCATTCTGTACTACACCGACCCGGGAGCCAGAGGAGGGACCCAGGAAGCAGCCTCCTTCAAAATGGGGGACCTGACGGGGAGATGGGCGAGGTTCACCCTGACGGTTCAGGGAGCAGAGGTGGGTGTCAGACCAAAGACTTGTTATACCTCCGTATGGACCAGAACCAACTCCTCAAAGGCTCAAATGTCTGTACAGGATGGACAAACCAAACACCGGATCTGCAGAGGACTTTTTGTGCTTTTGAGAAAGGGAGGTGGGGGGGGGTTGGTCGGACCAGCACCTCCAAACTGCTTCCCTTTAGCCTCCATAAGAACCCCACAGCTACCTGATGTTGTCATAGATATAGAGGGCATAGATAGGGAGGGGTGAGCTGAGCTTTCAATCTCAAACTTCACCACTAAATGCCAGCAAATTCTACACACTGCACCTTTAAACATGTTAAATGCTAACAGTAAAACATTTCACCGTTGTAGTTGATTGCAAATACTCCTCGAACATTTAAAAAAAGTTATTTTTCTGCTGCACGTGTGAGTGTTCATTGGCCCAAAATGAACTACGGCGCCTGAATGCACCATAATGTTATTTTAAGTTTGTGTTTCAGGGAAATAATGGAGGCACGGAGGAAATGCACATGTCAGCATTTGTGTACAAAAGGTTACTGTTGTTTTGTAGGTTGTTGTGTAAACGTCTCCTGAGTCTGTTTTATGTTACCTGGAGCCATTGGAGTATTTTTTTATTGTTCTGTCTGCGGTCAGACTCCTTCAAAACTTGCACAACAGATTGCTCAACAGGATCCTTCAAGTATGGAACTGTTGACGTTAAAGATGATGCACCGCTGAATGTCTGACAGCAGGGGGCGGTGACACAGGTTACTTTTTTTTTTTTGCAGGGGTTTTTGTATTATTAGCTCTAAATAGAAACATCTCTTCTTGCCCCTCAGGTGCGTCTCTACATGGACTGTGAGGAATACCACCGTGTTGCCTTCTCCAGGAGCCCGGAGCCTCTGACCTTCGAGGCCAGCTCGGGGATCTTTGTCGGGAACGCTGGCGGGACCGGCCTGCCCAGATTTGTGGTGAGACCTACGTTTCCAATAGTTGCTGTGTCTAAATGCGTAATCGTATCTTTGGAGGCGAAGGATTTCCCTGTGTAGCATGGAGGGCGGGGCAAGAGGGGAAATGAACCTGTGTTCATCAACTCTCTCAATCAGACGATAGGAGGACCGGTCCAAAATAGGCAAATAGCCAAATCCCCTCTAATAGTAAGATCTTAGATGCATTTAGGTGCTTTATAGTCCAGTAGTGAGATTTTAAAATCTATCCTTTGGCCCACAGGAAGCCCGTTTAGCGGTACCAGGTGTGATATGTTCCATTTTCTTGGTTCTATTGGGGATTGTAGCAGCAGTGTTCTGAATGTGCTGCAGCGGTCGGGTTGGGTTTTTGAGTCAGACTCGTGAAGTCAGCGGTACAATAAGAGTTTTTCTGTATCCTGTTTAGATAGAAAGGATTTTATTCTTGTAATGTTTTGGAGACGGCAGTAAGTTGATTATAACCCCGAAAAGTCTGGGATATCATGGAATCATCGCCACCGCCGCCGCAGATCCTCCGTGTCAAGGCAATAACTCAAAAACTATGGAGAGCCAATCAGAGCCAATATTCCTGACGCCATTCCTCCAGCTGGACCGGCTCACGCCGCCCTCTTAAAGTCCGCAGGTCCGGTTGACAGTTGACGTCTGTATTTGCAGAAACGTCCAGAGTCCATGTTCACATTTGAGACACGAACACAATGTAGGATGTTGGCATCTTTACGGCCGCCGCAGGAATGAGCCAAAACCGTTTATGAGCGCCGGTTGATCCTGCGAGAGCTCATAAATGAAAAGCTGTGTGTGATTTACATCCCTGGAATCTCCGCTGTCATCCTGACTGACGGCGCCGCGAGTCCAAAACGCCGGTTCTTAGAAGAAAAGTCCAACAATAGTCGCCTCAGCAATCAGCTTTTATTTGCGGCCGTTTAATTGTCAGTAGAGGCTGTTTGTCGCGGCGGAACAGGAGGTCCGATGAGGAGGAGAAAATATCTGGGTGTAAAGGGATTAGAAATCAATCATGAGATAAACAAGCGCCGCTGTAAAACACGGTAGGAGCATTAAAGTTTCATAAGAGGAACCGAGCGCACGCCGGGTTATAAAACACGCCACGTGGATAAATCAGGCGCAACTACGACCCAGATGGTCCTCATAATGGATCTCAGCGCCAGGGTTCTTAGAATCCTGACTGAGAACAGACTCAGACTCTCACGTTAGAACAGATGTCGTAGTACCTTCATCCACACCGAGACGATGATGATGTTCTGCTGGAGTTCCCTATGATGTGTCAGACGTCATCAGCATACAGGGATGATTATAGATTCGTTACTAGCTGAAACACGTAGAAGTCGGGCTTATGGGTCGACTTCTAGCTCGTAGCTAGTCGTCCAAAAGACGTTTAAGCTTCATCATTCAATATTTGGCAGCTCCGTATCCATCTGGTCCTTTAAAGTTCACGCGGCGGACGAAGAGCGGGATGAAGAGCGAGACGTTTCTTACAGCCGAGCAGCAAATTTTCCTCCCGTTAAGATTTTATTAGGAGAAATCTGAGGAGGGTTTGAGAGAGGGAAAACTTTTTCTTTAATTTTCTCTACCTGCTGACGTTTATCACCAGCGCTGACGTGGTTCTTACATAATAGAGTAATAAAGTTTCATCTCAGACAGAAATCTATTCAGTTTTACATCCTGTAAAATCTCATTCTGTCTTCATAAAACGAGTTTAGTCCATATTTTGTTCTTTTCTTTTTTAATCACTGCATGACTTCACCGGGTTTCAACGTATAAACTTCATTTGAACTTCAAAATATTCTCCATAATTCAGAATGATGCGCTCTTTCATTTCTTACCTTTCATACTTTCTGAAATATTCCACCTTTCCCATGAAAAGTTTCCTTCCATTAAATGAATAGATGGAACATTATTGTTTTCCAGCTTTTCACTATTCTCTCCTATAGTTTCACCTAAAAGCTCCGTTTGAACTTTTAAACACTCACAAAACCTTTTCTAGTCAACCGTTTCACATCAGATCAACTTTTTTTTTATATCATTTATACTTTTCACATTATTGTAATTGTATGTTTCATGAAAATTCCCATGATTTTATTCTCAACTCTTCATCGTTGGCTGATAGTTTCAGCTTCTAATTCCATTCAAAACTCTTAGATTTTCCCAAAAACTTTTTTAAGTCAATTCAACTTTTCTATTACTATTCGTACTTTTCCCATTATCGGAATTTAAATATCATACAATGCCCAGAAACTCTTAGATTTTCCCCCAAAATTTTTTCGCGTCAGTTCAAGTCTTTTATTACCATTCGTACTATTCCCATTATCGGAATTTAAATATCATACAATGCCCAGAAACTCATATGATGGTATGGAATTGTTTGACGTATAGTTTTAGCTTCAGTAAAGCTGAAATCCAGGAATACAAACCATCTATTCTATAAAGTCCCTTTTGAAATGAGGAATACAATTTATCACATATTTGGTTTTTTAACTAGTTGCCCCATTTTTTGCTTAATCCACAAAAATCTACTTGTTCAGCAAACCCTGAGGATTCTCACAGTCCCTTCATTTTTAACGATATAAGCTACAGCTTAGCTCTGAACCCGACTCGTTCAGAGGTTTGACCCACCATTCCTCTCATTCTCTATGCAACCATTTCATCCTCTCTGTCCTGACTGTTCCATCAACTTTCAGCTGTTTGTAACTTCTTTCCCACTTCTTATTCTTCACTATGACTTCTTTTTGATACGCATTCATTCCCGGTGAGACATTCAGTCTCATGTTTTCATAAAAACCCAGAAAAATTCCACGTTTTTCCTTCAACATTGATAAAAAAATGAAGCTTTTAAAAGCCAAATTTGCTATTTAGCGTTAGCTCTGCCGCTCTCTGCATCCACATCCACATCCACGGTTTCTTCAACCGCTTCCTCATTCCTAGTTTAACGTTAACGCTTTATGTTTTGGACCCGTTTGCAGACGGACCTTTATCGGCCCTACGGGACGTGTTGGGGGGAGCGGTGACGCCAGAGTGACAATAAAACAACAGGAAGTTTAGTTTTCCACTGTAGTCTGCAATTTTTAATAAGATGAATTAACTGTTATATTAACCCGCTGATTTTGGCCAATGACGTCCCGTCTGAGCATCATGGGAACCAAAACTTTCTTGTTGCACTGTGTCTAAAATTAAAGCCACTTTCATGCCGGTCTCCTGGAAACGATGTTTTTATAGTAATTTGTGACAGGAAGAACATTCATCAAGGACGTGTTATCTCTGCCGGTTTAATTCCAGGGGATTAAGTTGTTCTGAATGAAACACAATATTTATGTAGAGCTGGAGGGGAGGGGAGACGAAGGGCCGGTTTACAAATGTAGGATTTAACCAGAAAAACAAAGTTGGAGTTTATATTTTCCATTCAAACCGTCAAACACAGTCAGAGTAAAGATGATTTTCTGAGTTAGATTCATCCAGTAGGGGGCAGTGTCAGGTCAGGTGACCCGTTGGATTCTCCAGTTCATCACAGACACAAACAACCAGAAGAACTTTCACCCCTTCTAGTCAGTTTAAAGTCACCAATTCAAATATGGTGTTTTTGGACTGTGGGACAAAGTAGAATTTTTACACCGCACCTTTAATTGTAGCGTTATTATAGCTGAATAAAAACCTCTATGGCCGCCGTCCCCTCGCCGTCCCCTCGCCGTCCCTGCTACTGCTGCTGGATTATCTCAACCTGTCCTCAAGGACGTCCATCCAGTTAGGAGCTACGTTCAGCCGTGAGATTTATGGACCCAGTTTTCTGGACCGCAGCATAAAACAGATGGAGTGCTGACAAATGTCAGGATTAATGTGGCCTGGGCAGCTGCCAGCCAATCAGAGGCCAGTGTTCAGATGTGGACGCAACACAGGTATGACTCATTCCTTGAAGGGGGCACCTTCCTCCTGCAGGAGCGGAGGTCCTCCGTCGAACCGTAAACCCCCCGGTTAAATGTCGCGTGACATCACCCTCTAAGAGACTAAACCCCTCTCCTCCACCTCTACTCCCCTCTCACCTCCACCTCGCCTCTCTCCTCCACCTTTCCTTCCCCTCTCCTCTCCTTCTCCTCTACCTCTCCTCCACCTCTCCGCCCCCTCTCCTCCCTCTCTCCTCCCCCTCTCCTCCCTCTCTCCTCCACCTCTCCTCCCTCTCTCCTCCATCTCTCCTTCCTCTCTACTCCACCTCTCCTCCCCCTCTCACACCAGTAATGGGTGTTTGAGCTCCCACAACCTCCCCGCCGCGGCTGATTCCCTCAAGTTCCTGCTCCCCTCTGGTTCCGAAGAACCCAAACAGCCCGGCTGCTGAATGCAGGAACGAGTTAAAGTTCCCGATGCTGTGCTATAACTCAAGCCGCAAAAAATAAACATGGCGGCGCGTGGAGGAGGAGTAGGGGGGCTCGGGGTCTGTTGGTGCAGCGGTGGTTCCTCCTGTGTTGCTTGGCAGGTTCCAGCGGGTCGAACAAACATTCGTCTTCATGCATGTTTCTGGCTTTTTGGACTGTAAATATTTGAACTCTCCTGACAAGCAGAACCAGAAAAACTATCATTCAGTTCAGGAGAACGGTCTTTAAATAGTGTTGGAATCCTCTGAGACAATCTTAGGATAATATAATAAAACAGGAGGTGATCATTTCCTCATCCCTTTTATTTCACTTCAAAGTTAAACCATCCCTTTGATTGATGTGTGTAAATATTTGTAGTCTAGATTTTATGCCAAGAACAAAAAGCAAATTCTTCCAGAACTTTCCTCCTTTTTTTTTTCTTTTTTTTTTAAGTGGTCACCACAGCGGATCGTCTCGTTGTGCACATTGATTCCGCGTAGGTTCTGACGTCGGATGCATTTCTTGATACAACCCTCCCATTCATCCGGGCTTGGGACCGGCACTAGATGTGGCTGAGTAGGCTGCTAGCACTAAGGACCCACACTGGATTCCTGCCACGCCCCCTTTTGACTGGGATTGGAACCCCAGTCTCCTGCAGCCGAGGGGTGGGGGTGGGGGGTGCACCTTGGGTAGGTCCACCTACGTGTTCTGACACCAATTTCTGCTGCAGTATCTTCTTCCCGTTGGATCGGACAAAACAGGAGAGTCCGACATCAAAGGCACCTGTCAATCAACCATCTTTTATCTCCTTATAATGAGAGGTCACTCGGACGGACCGGCTGGATCCGGGTCCGGGTCGCCGTCATGCTGGAATGATTGAGGGAAGTGGAAACGTTAGGGTGGCACATCCTTTGTTTACTGCGGATGTGTTGTTTACGACACAAACAGATGTCTGGGATTCAGTCTCTGTCTGTATCCCATCCACCCGTTCTCCCCCTCCTCCACCCTCCTCCATTAGAAACAGGTGTTTGTCCTCTGCCTTGAACTCTGATAAGACGACCGCATCATGGTTTCCATGAGGAAATTTGGCCCAACATGGTTTCTCTCAGTTTCAGGCTCTTCGGAAAAACGGATGTTTGTGTTAATTAAAGCCCTGAAGAAGGGCGTAAAGAATCCTGATTGACAGCTGAGTCCCGCTCCCGACTGAATCAGGCGGGACTCCGTCGTTTACACGTTGTTGTACCAACAACCTATGAATTCATCTTGATGAGAGTTTCGGAGCGTTATCCACCTTCTGAGGTAGACGTGTGATCGGACTGAGTCACCGGTCGGTTTGTTGTGAAAGGACTTTTTTTGGACTTTCTGTGACAGGAAGTGACATCAGAGCTACTTCTGACCACAAACTATAAAACAATGTTTAAGGGAAGAGACAAGGTCCAGTTTGATGAAAAAACAGTAAAATGCAGAAAAGTTCAATGTATTTTCTGTGAATATGAGGGACAGGGCAGAAGAGATGATGAGGAGGGGCATCAGACACATGTCAATCAATCAATCCATCAATCATTCATCAGATCCGAGGAGGTGAAAATGATCAACAGGATTACGTTTGACAGTTTAATGACTTTTTAAATCTCAGTCCTGTTCTAAGACACAGAATAAACACGACTTTAATGTGCTGCTCTAATGAGATGATGGTGTTTTCTTCGTAATCGATGTCGATTTATTCTGAAGGTTAAATAATCCACGCTGCCGCAGGAAGACGCCTTCTCAGCGCCAGATGTCTGAGAGTCGTCTGCAGCTGTACATGTTCTGGATAATAAGACACAGATAAAGTGTTGTGTGGAGTGGAATTGGCAGCGTGTGGCCGGGGAAATGTGAGCTCCTGTAAAAATATAATGACACAGAATGAAGCCAGTGATTATGTCTCCTCCGTCTTTCTCATCAGGGCTCCATCCAGCAGCTGGTTCTGAAGTCCGATCCCACGGCCCCAGATGACAAATGCGAGGAGGACGACCCTTATGTGAGTGGGCTCCACCAGAACACACAGAACCATCAGTAATGAAAAGGTTGCTCCTGCGGGAGGTCACAGCCTCAGCAGCTGTGACGTGGAGCTGCTGCTCCCTCTAGTGGAGGGAAGGTGAACTACAGTAGACTTTATGTAGGAAAAGTATTCAACAAAGTAAGAAAAGTTATTATATATATGTGTATATATATATATATATGTATATATATATATATGGTATCAGGTATGGTATATATTCTAAAGGTATCAGGTGGAGCATTCTCTCCTCTTCCTCCCTCTCTCCTTCTCCTCTTTCTCGTTTCTCCCTGCTTCGGCTCAGTGATGATGATGATGTGAGGATTTCATCATTTCTCCCCGCAGGCCTCTGGATACGGAAGCGGCGACGACACCTATGAAGACATGGAAGGACGAGACGAAGTGAAGAAGATTGTGGAGGAGAGAGAGTACACCATGGTGTGTTCACACACACACACACACACACACTCTCACACTCTTACACTCGCATATATACACACATATACACACAGATACACTCACACATACACACGCACACACAACCACAAACACACACACACTCACACTCTTACACTCACAGACGCATATATACACACATAAACACACACACACTCTCACTCTTACACTCACACACGCATATATATATACACATACACATATACATACTAACACACTCACACATGCACACACATACACAAACACGCACACACACATATACACAGACATACACCCACACTCTCACACACGTACACACACTCACACACACACACTGACACTATCACACACACAAACACACTGACACTCTCACACATAGAGACACACACACAAACTCACACACTCACACAAACACACATACACACACATTTAAACATACACATGCACACACATACACAAACACGCGCACACGTACACACACGCATACAAACACTCACAGACACACGTACACATACACACACGCATACACACACTCACAGACACATGTACACATACACAGACAAACAAACAAATACACACACGCGCGGACACACACATACACACAGACAAACATAAGAATACACATACAGACACACACACACGCTCACACACACCGTCCATCTGTCAGTCCGGTCCGTCTGGGTTGGACTTGGACCAATAAAAACAGCTCTTGTCCGCGGCGGCCTGCTGGCGGCTGGGACATGGAGATATGCGCTGCTTTCATAACAAGAAAACAAAATAAAACCTGCGACTTAAAGGGACAGTCCCACATTTCTGGAAAAAACATGTCACCTTCTGGGAAGAAGTTCTTTCCTAAGAACTTTGTTGAGCAGAGCCGGTCCAGAGCAAACAGTCAAGAAATAGTTCCTCTCTGTAAAACTTTATTTTGTCCTTGTTAAGTGCGAAAATCCAATTTCAGCGTAAGGGGGCGGGGTCTTCTGGCATAAACATTTCTCACACTTCCCTCTTCTGCCATGAAAAACATCTTTATATTTTTTTTTCCTTCAAAAAAACTTTCATTTAAGTTTCTCATCAAAAACTGAATTTCACCAGATTACATTTGAACGCATCTGTATTCACTACAAACTGGTTAAAAACGATATTATTTGGGGGCGGGGCAATCTGTGAAAGGTTGGCAACTTTTATTTTCTTGTTTTTGTCAGGTGACTCTGTAGATTTGTTTATTTTGTTTTTGTTTATTTCTTTTCAGCCCTTCCCGGAGCTGGACCCCACTTACACCGCCCCAGTTCAAGCTCCGCCCACCGAGAGGACTCCAGGCGCTGATGATGAGGAGGACGTAGAGGAGGCGTCTGGACAGGAAGTGGAGGAGAGCACAGTCAGAGGTAATGGGAACAAAACATTCTTCTTATATCCACATTTATTTTTTATTTTATTAAAGGAATTCTTTAGCAGTGATTTACGGACACAGATATTTATTTTGGATGACGTTTTGGTGATGTCATACATGGCCGAGGGTTGTAATTCCTTGATCAGCCACCAGATGGTGACGGAGTCACTTCATTTAAAGAACAGCAGCAGCTCATCTTCCTCAAATATCATTTTAAATGGGTTACTTTTCACATTAGTGGCTAATCTCTCGTTCTTCTTCTCTTTCTTCTCTTCTTCTTCTCTTCTTCTTCTCTTTCTTCTCTTCTTCTTCTCTTCTTCTTCTCTTCTTCTTCTCTTCTTCTCTCTCTTTCTGGAAGGAGAAGTGTTGCGTTACATTAATGTGGTCTTTTTGTGTGTTTCTTTTAGAGAGTTTGTCTCAGGAAGCTCCCCCAGATGAACCTGCCACCGTAAGTAGGCATCCTCATCATCACTCAGGTCACAATGAAGAGTTTGAAAGACCAATTATTTATTTGTATTATATTGTTTTAAAGGGACAGTGCACCTAAAAAATGAAAATGCAGTCACTATCAACTTACACATCCATCCATCCATCCATCCATCATCCATCCATTATCCATTAATCCATCCATCCATTATCCATCAATCCATCCATCCACCCACCCATACAGCAATCCAACAATCAACCCATCCATCCATCCATCCATTATCCATCAATCCATCCATCCAGCCATCCATCCATCCATCAACCCATCCATCCATCAACCCATCCATCCATTATCCATCAATCCATCCATCTATCCATCAACCCATCCATCCATCCATCCATCAACCCATCCATCGATCCATTATCCATCATTCCATCCATCGATCCATTATCCATCAATCCATCCACCCATCCATCAATCCACCCATCCAACCATCAACCCATCCATCAACCCATCCATCAATCCATCCATCCATTATCCATCAATTGATCCATCTATCCATCCACCCATCCATCAATCCACCCATCCATCAATCCAACCATCAACCCATCCATCCATCCATTATCCATCAACCCATCCATCCATTATCCATCAATCCATCCATCCATCAATCCAACCATCCATCCGTCAATCCATCCATCCATTACCCATCAATCCATCCATCCATCCACCAATCCATCCATCCGTCCATCCATCCATGACTTCAAAGAGAAGGCTCTTCATTGCGGCCCTGTTGTGGGGTCTTCTCTCCCAGGAGCTTCTGTATGATGTCGTACCAAACATTCAGTCCCACCAGGTATCTCCGGGACAGAAGGGGGAGCCAGGTGAGCATGGTCCACCAGGGCCTCCCGGCCCTCCAGGAAAAGCCTCAAGAGATGGGGAGCACGGGGAGCCGGGACCACGGGGTCCACAAGGACCAGAGGGACATCCAGGCCCAACTGGACCTCCGGGGAGAGATGGACTGACGGTGAGTTTCTGGTCTGTTTATTTTATCTTCAGGAATCAAACTGTTCTATTTTAAAACAACATCAGAGGAGCTATTTAGAGCGGGTTCTGCTGTTTGGGCCAGGCATGCGGGCCAGAACATGAAGTGATGGATTGCTTTTTTATTTTTGTCTCTTCTCCAGGGAAGTAAAGGTGAATCTGGCGTCCCGGTAAGTAAAGTCTTTCCAGGGTTTTGGATACATTTATTTGTTCTTGTAGAAGTTTCTCTGCAGGAAGGAACTATTTTAAACATAGAGTCTTAATTTATATATATTATATATATTATAAATACCATAAACCTAATAGATTTCAGTTTATCAGAACATCCTTTTATGGTGGCACTGATCTCTGGTTTCTTCTCCACAGGGACCCACTGGGATTCCAGGATTCCCAGGACTGCAGGGAGAGCCTGGCACTAAGGGAGAGAAGGTGACCAACACCCTGCTTTAACTCTGTGATACCTGGACTTGATTATGGTCAGAATGTAAATAAGTCAATATGTAATTAAACCGGATTCTGACCTCCACAGGGTGATACTGGTACCGGACTGCAAGGTCCTCCAGGCCTTCCTGGACCTCCAGGTCAACCGAGCAAGTCTTCGATGTTCCTGGTGGGTTATTCAAGAGTGATTTCTTGGTTCTGGTGGAATCTGCAGTACTGTATTAAATAATGTACACCAATCTGCCATAACATTAAAACCACCTTTCTAAAATTTCAAGTCGGTCTACAAAAGCAGCTTCTTCTCATTCGGAACCAGAACTTCTGAGCTTTCCAATGAGAGGACATGCAGCTTTATTAATAATATTATTATGGATAGAATTTGCCAAAAAGGTTATTTTCCACCAGAAACAGGAAATTGTAGAGTTTCTACAAAGACCACCGGTGTAATTATGAATTTACCTGAAAGCATCATCAGACCTTCAGCTCCACTGATGTGACCCGGTCTAAGTGTTGAACAAACCCACTGGGGTGTTTTTCATTAGGAGGGCTCAGGATTTGAGGACTTTGACAGTGATGCAGAGATCATCAGAGTAAGTGAACTTTGGTTTTGATGATCACATGACAACCCCACCCTCTTTTTCTACCCTCTGGTTCAAAGTTGAACTGTTTATCTTGATGCCTTGTTTCATCAGGGGCATCCAGGACCTCCTGGCCCACAGGGAGAGCCGGGCCCCCCAGGTGCCCCATCTAAAGACATCTTTCCTGGACCACCTGGTGCCCCTGGCAAAGATGGGGAGGATGGAGAAAAGGGGGAACCTGGACTTACTGTGAGTTAATTCCTTCCAGAAGTCAGGATTTTGGAACTATTGCAGAAGTTCTTGTATGTCCTGTGTTCTGTAGAACCAGTGAGATACTCTCCTCATATATTTAGTGGTTCTATTCAGAAAATGTAAGGTTTCAGAGTGGATTTAATATGATAGCATCTTCTTTTCCTTTAAAATGATCTGCTGTACTTATAGAGATAAAGAACTACATCATCTGCAAACGTTACTTCCTCTCCTAGAATACTGATTCAAGGATTTGTTTCTAAGTAGAGTTGTAGCTACATTCCTGACCTGACTTCTGTTTTCAGGTGATTGAGGAGTGGTTTAGTGGCTCTGGCTTTGGTTCTGGGTCTGGTTCAGGTTCTGGACAGGTATTATAACATGGTCCCCTTAGATCCAAGGGGGCCTGAAAGACAGTATTTCCCCCAAAAGAGCCATGTTCATTCACTTCCTGCCTCTGCTTGCTGCCCAGTGTTGACTGATGTCTGATGTCAATCTACATTGATATTTTCCAACCGACAACCCGGTAGAAGTATTTTCTGTCTATGCTGACGCTACAGATACAACTTTGGCTTTGAACTGCGTAGAACCTTGAGAACATGGTCTGAGCAGCAGCGTCTGTTGGGGGAAATGTGTCTTTCATTTTTAGAAATGCCAGCATCTGTCACTAACGGCGTGAATGAACTACTCACAGGTTTACAGGACGCCTTTTTAAACGTGTGTTTATTTTAACCGGTTGGTAAATTTCACATCTGTTTGATTACATGAATGCTAGCAACAGTTTCGTGTGAACTGAACGTACCGCGATAGTTCTAAACCTTCATTTAAAATGATGAAATGTAATATAGAGCTGTCACAATTGCAGGGATTTGAAGGGAAAGCCGGGGAACAGGGGCCCGCTGGAGACAAAGGAGACAAGGTGAGGCTAAAGAACAATTCGCTACCACTTTATATTAAAGAGATTTATAAAAGGCTTGTTCCAATTAAGTTGTAAATATTTTACAAGTCATTAATTAGCTGCTATGACTCATTAGGTATAAGAGGTATCAGCCACATGATGCTTGCCAAATAGTGAGCACATGTCTCTGTACAGCTGACTCGATAGGGCCAAATAGTGAGCCACATTAACAAACACCCATTAATAAACATTTGTTTGTGTTTACAACATCCATAATATAAATGCTTTCTAAAGAAAGTCTCTGGCCGTGGAGAGGTAAAAGACCAGTACCAAATGAGCTACTGGTTCCGATCCGGTCCTCAAACTTCCACAGTAGAAGGATTGGACTGTAAACAGCTTTAATGCACATCTTTTCTTCTTTTTATGATATTCTACCACGACGTGTCCTACATGGTCAACATATATGTTACTTTAAACTATACAGAATTTTCTTATGTTGTTCTTAAAAACTCACAACTTTAGGTCCAGTGATCGGAACTGGACCTAACAGGATTGTAGCTGGCAAAATGGCTCAATAGTGCCCCCTAGAAAGATTTCAAAGCAGCAGCCTTTACGCTGCAGAATGCCTTCAGTAACAGTAGGAAAATTTGGAATCCATATTTATAATATAGAGATTTAATCAAAAATAAGTGACGAAAACCAGGTCTGGGCTGGTTCACGCCCGGACCGGCCCAAAGTTGCGAGGGCCCGATTAACGCTGCTTCCAACTTAAATTTTCATTCTGTTGTTTTATTTCCCTTCTATAATAAAGATTAAATTTATATTCCCATCCTTATTTAAGTCCATTTTATACAATTGTCATTAAATGAGTTTTATTCTCCATCTTGTTGTAGCTTCATTTTTCTCATAGCATCTAATTTTTGATATTATTAGTATTTTTATGCTGATTCAATCTCTTCTTATCGTCTTTTCTTTTTTTTTGTATTATTCATGAATATTAACTGCCTGCACCGCATGAATTATTACCAAATAATCTTATTATGGGTAAGAAAATACGAGGCGCTGAGGAGACTCCTCCAGGATGCTGTGGTAGTTTTCGGCGTGACTCATTGTTGCTCTTCTGGAGTGAACACACACACACACACACACACGCACACACACACACACACACACACAAAGCTTCCTCTTTGTCGAGCGCTCTCTGATTTCCCATGAGCGGGCCTCTTAGTGTTCTGTTGGCTGAAACAATTACACACCAGCTAAATAAGCATGAAACAAAGAGCCGAGCTGGTAATGAGGCGACTCCCCGGTCTGTTGACGCCACAGGGCTCCAGTGTAAACAAGTGTGTTTGAATGGCTGTGCAGGAAGAACCGTCACTCCTCATTACTGCCGTTAATGGGATTTCATTTTATTATGTTAAACAGGGAGAGCCCGGTCCGAACGGACGACCAGGACCGAAGGTAAACATCTCCTGATCCTCGCTCCCTCGCCTTTAAGTCTGACTTTGTGATCATGTTGAGTTATCTCTGTATCACATCTCTTGTAGGGCGATAACGGTCCTAAAGGGTCTCCAGGTATACCGGGCTCGGAGGGTCCAGAGGGGCAGTCTGGTCCCAGGGGTCTATCCGGCCCTCCTGGACCCCCAGGTCCCCCCGGTAGAAGCTTCATGCTGGATTATGAGGTAAAGTTCTACTAAGATATGTTCAGTTCTAGAGCAGATTGCTTGGATTTACTGTGGGAGTACCGGCCCGTAAAGTCATCCGGTTCCTTCCTCGCCGAAGTGAGAGTGGTGTCGGTGTCGTCCAGGAGGTGAGAGAGGTTCTCCAAGAGCTGGTCTCAGATTCTGCTCTGGATACTCATGGACAGGATCCCGAGTCACAGTGGAGATGAGGATTAAATCTCTGCTGTTTGAAGATGATGAGGTTCTGTTGGTTCCATCAGCCTGTGATCTCCAGCAGAACTGAGTGTGAAGCAGCTGGCATGAGAACCAGGACCATCTGCCATGCTTTCAATTTGCCAGTTGGGTTCCAGCCCTCACATATGGTCACGAGCTTCCATGGTGGTCACGGGTGTCGGCTGCTGAAAGGAGCTTCCCCTCATAGAAGAACTGATAGATTAAGGCGAGAAGCTCAGACATCAGGGTTCTGCTGCTCCTTCACGTCCCCACGGAACCGCCCGAGCCCTCCACAATCATACCTCCTGGTATGAGCTGGAGGGTGTTGCAGGGATGAGAGACACAGAGAATATGCCGCTTGGCCCCCACTATCAAACCATGATCCAACCCAGAGGAAGCGGAAGAAAGTAGATGGATGGATGTAACAATATCTTCAGGCAAATCATCTCGCGTCCAGGTCCAAGAGACGCTTTGTTGATCCTGGATGAAACCCGGGTCGGTCCAAGAAATGATCCAGAACTAAAAGAATAGTTCAGTCTTCAAATGTTTGCTGATTGGGATAAAGATGGATGGACGGACGGATAGATTCTGCTAATATTGTAAATAATGTTTTTTGGTCAATTTTAGGACTTGGAAGGATCCGGGGTGCTGGACGGGTCCGGAGGTTCCCTCCCCAAAGGCCCACAGGTACCGCTCCATTCACTGTGTTGGCAGGAGGAGGATCTGTAATTCATGCTTTCATCGGAACCATCATGCATGCTGATTCCTTCAGACTGACCTTGGATGATTAAGGGAGGGGAATGTTCTGACTTACTGACGGGTCTTTGTTCTACAGGGTCCTCCAGGACTTCCTGGACCGGCGGGACAGAAGGTGAGAGGATCGCGTCCCTGTCTTTCTGAAGAGTGTTGGTCAAACCGCGTTAACTCTGGTTCCTTCTGTGGACTGAAAGACACCAGCGTTGTATTGAAATATAAAATGTAGACACAGTAAGAGGTCCTTTTACCGTTTTTCTTCTTCTCTCAGGGTAAAGACGGTTCCGGCGGCCCCCCAGGAGAAGCCGGTAAGAAGGTGAGACCGTCGTTCCCTAATGGTTTTTGAGTTTATCTCAGCACTGATCCGATCACTGATCCGATCTCCTTAAGTGTCTTAACATCAAGAAGACGATACAAAAATATACACAATTAGCCATAACATTATAACCACCTCATAAATAGTGTGTAGCCCCCCCCTCCTGATTCATGTACAGGTCATGTGACCTGCTGTGAGGGTGAAGATGAGTGGAAGCAGCTTTTCTGTAATGATGAATGTTTGTCTGTAGGGGGAGCCGGGCATCAGAGGACCGGCAGGGTTTCCTGGACTGGAAGGAGTGAAAGGGTCAGAGGTCAGTGGATCAATGCGCCGCTAAATGTGAACACATGAACTTATCATTGTTATAATCTATTTTGAATGGAATGGATGAATGTGTGAATGGATAAATGTGTGAATGTGTGAATGGATAAATGTGTGAATGGATAAATGTGTGAATGTGTGAATGGATAAATGTGTGAATGGATAAATGTGTGAATGTGTGAATGGATAAATGTGTGAATGGATGAATATGTGAATGGATTAATGTGTGAATGGATTAATGTGTGAATGGATGACTTGATGAATGTGTGAATGGATTAATGTATGAATGGATTAATGTGTGAATGGATGACTTGATGAATGTGTGAATGGATTAATGTATGAATGGAGGAACATGTGAATGTGTGAATGGATAAATGTGTGAATGGATAAATCTGTGAATGTGTGAATGGATAAATGTGTGAATGTGTGAATGGACAAATGTGTGAATGTGTGAATGGATAAATGTGTGAATGGATAAATGTGTGAATGTGTGAATGGATAAATGTGTGAATGGATAAATGTGTGAATGGATTAATGTGTGAATGGATTAATGTGTGAATGGATAAATGTGTGAATAGATAAATGTGTGAATAGATAAATTTGTGAATGGATGAATGTGTGAATGGATGAATGTGTGAATGGATGAATTGATGAATGTGTGAATGGAGGAACGTGTGAATGGATGAATGTGTGAATGGGTGAACGGGTGAATGTGTGAATGGATGAATGTAGGTGGCTGACTAATATCAAACTATGATGCTGTTAATCTCATAAAATTAATAGTTTTTTACCTAACCGACGAGTGTTGTTACATAAAATTTTAAATTTCTTAGAATCAACAATTAACTATTAAATTATTAACATTCATACATTCAAGTCTTTATCTCTTTATTTCAGGATTGCTTTAACAGTCATAAAGAAAATTTCGGTTTTCTTTTACTATTAGGGGTTAAAAATCGATATGAGGTTTTAAAAAGTCTGATAAAAGTGACATAAGATCGGAGGATTATAAGAACAATCTGTCAAATATCTTTGCAGTTTATGATTTATTCTACATTTAATGTAACATTCTCCGACATCAAAGACAAACGGTAAATGTCTGACTGTGATCGTCCTCCACAGGGACCAAAGGGGGTCAAAGGTGATCCAGGACTGAAGGTAAAGACATGATGGAGATAAAACTCACGCATCCCCCCACATCTGTAAAGTTTTTAAAGCTTTAAATGTCAAACGTCTTTTTCCAGGGAGAGGCAGGACGGGACGGGCTCAGTCTGCCCGGCTCTCCGGGGGCACCTGGACCTCCAGGACCCGTTATAAGCCTCCAGGATGTAAGTACCTCCAGACCAAAGCCGGTCAGGATGAGACTCTAGACGAGACTCCAGGACTTTATTAGTTTACAGATGATGTCATCCTCCTCCTCCTCCTCCTTCAGCTTCTACTCAACGACACAGACGGCGCCTTCAACCTCTCAGGGATTTTTGAAGCTCAGGGACTCGCCGTGAGTATCGGACCAAAGACGCCACCACAACTAATCACAGCGGGTTATTTTACGAGTTTGTTGAAGAGGGCTGAGAGATTGGGTCTGAGATTAGGCTGCTTCTAAATAAGTTTTAAATATATCTTTGGTTAAATGTCCATCCCTTAGTGCTGAAAACAAATGGAGAGACTCTAACACTGGACCAGTTCTATGACCCGGCTCACTTTGTAACCACTATCTGCCAGAAACTCAGTTTTCAGGCTTGTTATTTTTGCACAAACATGAATCAGATCGTGTTTAGAGAAATAATCTTGACTTCATTCTGTGAGCCTGATGTGCAAATCTCATAAACACCGGGATTATTATTCCACTGTACGGTTATTCAAAGAGCTGCTAGCCCTTAGCATGCTAACAAACAAACAACACATCAAACCGCGTGGATTGAAATGGAAAAGCTTCGCCTACAGGTTGGGCTAACTTAACCCTAACGTCTTAATCTCAATCATACTGCTTTTATTTTCTTACTGAGTAGCAGTAGAACTATGT
>VRLP01007827.1:0-19709 GCA_009660295.1 Lophius piscatorius | reverse complement strand
TAGGTAAGAGTGTGTGTAGGTAGATGTGTGTGTAGGTAAGAGTGTGTGTAGGTAGATGTGTGTGTAGGTAAGAGTGTGTGTAGGTAGATGTGTGTGTAGGTAAGAGTGTGTGTAGGTAGATGTGTGTGTAGGTAAAAGTGTGTGTAGGTAGATGTGTGTGTAGGTAAATGTGTGTGTAGGTAGATGTGTGTGTAGGTAGATGTGTGTGTAGGTAAGAGTGTGTGTAGGTAGATGTGTGTGTAGGTTCCTCTCACGTATACAGATGGGTAAATGTCCGGACCACTGGTTGTCTTGGAGACAGATTCGGACAGATGAGCCGATCAGCCTGAATCCGGGCAGACACTGGTAGACGACGGTGTCACGGTATCCAAAGTTGTCCCCGATCACCTGACCGTTAACGATGATCTCTGGGATCCCGCAGTGACCGGCTGGAAGACAGAGAGAGAGAGAGAGAGAGAGAGAGAGAGAGAGAAGGTCTCCGCTCATCAGGAGGTTCACAAAGAAGAGCGTCTGGTTTAAACGCCAAGTCTTTTGGCTTCCCTGCATTTTCAATGATCAACAGCAGGTTTACAAAGAGGCTGCAGGAACAAAGAACACAGACATGTGTGTGATTCACAGACCGGCATAAAGAATCAAAGAGGAACAGACTTCAAACAGGATGAATGAAATCATGCATGAAACTAGAAGAAACAGGAAGTGAATGAATGAATGAAAATAAGGAGCGACAGACACAAACAAACACATTTTCTTTTACAACAGGTTGTCTGGTTTCCTCTGGTGGTTATTACCTCTGCCAAGGAGGTTAATATGTTTTCACTCCTGTGGCTCAGTGGGCTGAACAGAGACGCTGAAGTGGAAGGGGCAGGATACGAGTGACTACAGAGTATCTGAGAGACACTCAGAGAGTTGGTTGGAGTTGTCAGTAGATTTAGAGGCCGGCAGTAACTCAGACATGAATGGAGGAATTTGCAGGAAGTTTTGGTAAACCCGTGGTTCTGTCGGGCCTCGGCGGAGGTTTGTGTTCTCTGAGGGCTTCACCCGGTTATTTGTGTTCTTCTCAGTCACGTAGAAATGCAAACATTTCACAATAATACTATATCCTAGCTAGTTTTCCTCCCACCAGATACTTTCTGAGCCTTGCTGTCATTTGTAGCCCACGGCGACGTTATCGCTGAGGCAGTTAGATTTTAATCAGGCCTGAGGTGGGAACATCTCGGAGCTTTAGGAGGCCGTTCGTAGCCTCCGTGTGGGACATAAAATGTTCTAACATCTGCTGGAACCTTTTGCAAGCATGTAAACGCTGTAGGCTGGAGATCTTAACCTGCTTTATTCCCTAAATGAGCGATGTGATTCTGTACGCACTCAAACCATTAAACGTCAGAGCGCCAGCGCAGCAGGAAATCCATCTTCACAAAATATCCGCCGCTCCGACATAAACTGGATGACCTGTTGGCGGCGAGGAGCTGGATGTTCGGGTTCTTCCTGCAGCAGCTTTATAAGAAAAGAATCATCTGAATCCAAACGGAAGGTTTCACTGCGCTCTTAAAGAATCTAAAGACTTTACAGTTTAACTTCAGACCACTCAGGATTTGGGAGCGCGTCTACTTCCTGGTGGGATTCAGACCCTCGGCGCTGATTTAACGATTTACCGTCCTGAAGTTAAACGTTTTAAAAAAACGGAGTAACGGAGGGTTTAGAGTTTGGATCGGTTACGACTCATTCTTAAAAGTGATTAAAACCTGAGCTGGTTCCCTGCTGTCGGTTACATTCATAGACTTTCTCAGACAGACAAAAGTCCCCAATCCCCTGCGTTGTACAAGTAATACCCCCTTGATTGAAGTCCTCAAATTAATTTTAATCTGAAGTTATGACAGTTATGTTTTTTTTACAAGAAACCTCCCGTTACCGAGTAAAACGTATCGTGTCTGCTGGATAAAGCAGCTCCTTCGTGTTAAAAACTGTCTATTTTAAAGTTACCACACAATGTTAATGCATAAAAAGTATAATATATAACATATAACAACGTTTGTTTGCTTGTTTTGTTGGATAAGTTCAAAGTTCAAAGTTAAAACAAAGAAAGAAAAGCCGAGTGAAAAGAGCTACTCAATGAAAATACTGTTTAGAGTCACTTTTGAAGCTGCATTTATGTAAATGTTGACACAGTTATGGCTCCTCATCAGTCTGCGTTACGTTTTCATTCAACCCCTCCTCAATAATTTGCATCTCATTTCCTCCTCAGCCTGTGAAGTATTCTGGGAAACGATGTTACTGCTTTGGCTTCATGGAGACGTGACAGCAGCGTCTCACAACATCTGCTCCAGGAAAGTCACTTTCCTCCGCCTCAGAGAGAAAAGTCAAAGGGAACACTCAGCAGAAGCTCCAGCTCACAATGGCCTTCCTCGTGAGGTAGACGAGGCCAAGAGGAAGCAGCTGTGCAGCCAGAGGTTTAAGACAAACCTAAAACCTACAGAGTTATTGGTGCCCTTAAAAAAGATGAGATGCAAAAATTATCTTTATTGTAAATACCCATAATCTCACCTTGAAATTATTCACACAAAAAAACTCTCTAAAACACGTTTTATCTTCACCTGTGTGAGCAGGAACTCTGAAGTGGTGAACAGGTACGTCCTGTTTGACTGGGGTATAAATATGAGGCGACACAGGCCTGATTCTCTCTGAGGGTCTTCACCATGATGAAGACCAGAGAACACAGCAATGAGGAGCAAAGAAAAGTTGTAGAGCTGCACAAATCTGACAATGGAGACAAGAACATCTCTCAGCATTTCAGAATGTCAGTTTGAACAGTTAGACCAATAATGAAGAAGTTTAAAGAGACTGGAGATGTTAGACATCCGCCTGGAAGAGGACGTGTCTGCTGGTTGGACTGGATAAAGATTCCCCAAGGATCACAGCTAGAGAGGTCAGAGGTCAGCTGAAACTTGGGGTCAGAAAGTCTCCTAACCACCATCAGATGGCGCCGACACAAACACCAGCTGTTTGGGAGGGTAACAAGAAAAAAGCCTCTGCTGTCGTCCACACACAAGCTAACGCTGCTACAAGCTAACGCTGCTACAAGCTAACGCTGCTACAGTTTAACACCACTGGGACTTTCACTGGAACAAGGTCAGAGGTCAGATGAGACCAAAGTAGAACTTTTTGTCTACAAAATCTAAGATGGGTGTGGCCTGGCGAGAAAGAGCCATTGAGAGAAGCCCGTCATACCCACTGTGAGGTCTGGTGGTGGATCTCTGATGCTGTGGGTCTGTTTTTCTTCCAAAGGTTCTGGACATCTTGTTAAAGACCTGGTTCCATGGATTCCATCAAACACCAGCAGATACTGGATGAAGACCTAAAAGCCTGTCAGGAACCTTAAAGTGGTTGGACCTTCCAGCAGTACAATGTTCTGAAGATCACCTCAACATCAACCCAAGAAAGGTTCAGAGGTCACAGAATAAAGGTTCTGCCATGACCATCCCAGTCACCTGACCCAAACCCACCAGAACATCTGTGGGATGTGCTGCAGAGGAGAGTCCACCAGCATGGACCTCAGAACCGAGAGGAGGTGGAGAGGTTCTGAATGGAGGGAATGGTCTCAGATCTTCTCCATGTGTCCTCAGACCTCCTTAGGATGTTATTGTGGCAAAAGGGGGCGGAGCTAAATATTAAATGCAGTGTATCGAATATATATATATATATATATATGATATATTTTTGTTCGACGTCCGTCTTCTTTACATGAGTTGAATAAAACCCTTGAAGGTCCTTTTAACTGCTGACATCATGTCTACGCCCTACAGCCCCCCTTAAGGTCAGACGACGACCCCGGCGCTCACACATACTTCTGTGCGTCAGAATGAAGGAGCTGCTCTGGCGGTTAGATACCTAAACACCGTGTTTCCATTCCACTCCAGAGCCCCGACGACAGGCACTCCCTCACGACTGACCCCACCAGCATGAAGCCGCCGTCGCAGGTAAAGATGGCCGTAGCGCCGAAGGTTGTCTGGGTACCAATCTTCTTCCCGTTAGGTGGCGGCGACAACTCGCCGCAGGAGATCACTGAAAGTCAGACACAAATAATTAAAAAACAGTTGGGCACCAATTTAGTTAAACTGAGTATCTGGTGGCGCTGATTGGTGACATTTGGGTCTCGTTTTCTGATCTTTCTCCGACGCCCAAAAGTTAATGGCCAAGAAAAACAATTAGAAATATCAGAGTGTTCTTCAAAGAGGAAGAATCTGGTTTCAAAATGTCACACAAGGAAGAGAAGAGGAAGAAATGATGAAGATCACGTCGACTGGAGCAGAAAATGTTTCTGTGCTCAGCATTACATAAGTTCTGTTTCACAACAGCGTCGACTGTCAGCAGCTTCCTGTTGCCATGAAAACTAAAATATTAACCTTGTAAAAACATCTGAAAAAAAAAGAGGTGACCTGCTTTTTGAGTTTACTGAAAAAATAAGCATTGTGAAGGGCCGATAAAGATTTTTTTCCCTTTAAAGTTTAAAAATCCTAATGAGAAGTTAGTTTCAAGTGCTCTTATGTTGAAGGAAAACTTCAAAACTTCATCAAACTTGTTCGCCCGGCGCCGATCAATCGATGCATCTCTAGTTGTCGTCGTGAGAAAATACACATAAGAGTGAAATAATATTATCTCCAGTATAAGTTGATGACTGGACATCTCGTATCGTTTTTACTCACCCTGACAGTGCGGCCTCTCGTTCTTCCAGCTCCAGATGCCGTTGGGTAAGCACTGAATGTGGGCGGGGCCTAACCTGTAGTAACCCGGGTCGCAGGTGAACACAATGCGGGTTCTGTATTCATAGTGCGAGCCGTTGACTATCCTCCACCGGCCGTGTTCCAGAGAGAACGACCCGATGCTGGGACAGACCACCACTGCAGAAACACAGAGGGTGAAAAAACTTTAGGTTTAATTAATGATCAGTTAATAATTACTGCATTTTAAAATAACATTTGAATTATTTCTTAGAAAATGATTGAGACTGTTTTAGAAAAAAACTATCAAATTGTTATTACAAGAATAATATGTAATAACAATGTAATAACAAAATGATATATACATATATATATATATATATATATACATATATATATACATATATATATGTATATATATATGTATATATATATATATATATACATATATATATATATATATATATATATATATATATACATATATATATACATATATATGTATACATATATATGATTTATTCCGAATTAGTCAAAAAAAGGTGCTTTTCTTCTTTTTCCTGCAGAATGATGTTTGTGTGTCCGTCTGAATGTAACATGTTTTATAATTAAGACGCTATTCCAGCGCGGATACCCAGCATCCACCTGGAGGCGTGTGCCTTCATTTTGAATATAAAGTTTTCACTGCTACAAACCCTCATAGATTATTTACTTCACATTTGTAGCTTTGACTTTCTGACTCTTCACATCACTGCCGCTCCTCGTCCTACTAACCAGAACATCGTGGGATCTTGTTGTGGTTGCTCCACGTCCCATCGGGCAGGCAGATGGCTGACGTCAGCTCTTTGCTCGACAGTCGGTACCCGTCGTTGCAAAAATAAGAAACCCGTGTTCCGACGGAGTAGTCGGCTGTTAAAACGCCGCCGTTTACAGGAGCCTTGGGTGCGCCGCACGAGACAGCTGGAGGAGGACAGATTGAAAGTGGTTAAGAAGACATCTTTCAAACAGACACCCAGAAGCCCTGGTGTACAATTACATCTGTCACACAGGCACGTCTGACGTGCCCTCGCTCTGAAGCCTTTCTGGGGATTCAAAGCATCTGCAGCACGCCGCTTCTGTAAACAAGTTGACGTGTTTCTTCCAATGGAGCTATTAAATTAAAAATATACAATCGAGAGACGCTTGAAGTCCGGTTCCAATCGGTTCTGACAGAAATCTATCCATCCAGCCAGAGTGCAGCTCCACAGTGTGCATCGGTTTTGAAATAGAGCGGTTTGTAGAGCGCTGCAGCGTGTAATTACACGCCGTCCACAAGCTGCTATACATCCTTCATTTGACTTTGCATCAATACGGGCCGCAAGCTGTGCATTCCCGCGGTTCTTCCATGAGCGGGATTAGACCACAGCAGGTTCAACGTGACATCAGATGAGGACAATGTGGTGGAGTCTGAGTTTCCTGAGTTTCCTGAGTTTCCTGGTTCTGACAGTTTAACTTCAGAACACAGTGTTCCCCTGCTGACTGAGATATCCGACCCACTGCAACAAAATAATCAGATTTACCCGACTCTGAATGTTGGTGGTCATAATGTTACGGCTGATTGGTGTATGTTGAACTTAGAAGGGTCTCATTAAAGTGTCAGGATGTTGAGAGCCCACACATCTTTCACACACAGATAATCCACGAACCTTGACAGGCAGGTACAGGTGAGTCCCAGGCGTGATACCCGAGAGGCGAGCGGCGGCAGGTTGCCGTGGCGTTGCCTATTAAACGATAGCCGCGGTCACAAGCCCAGCGCACCACGCTGTTAACATGGCCTCCGGTCTGGGCGGAGATGGAGCCGTGGAGCGGAGAGTCAGGCGTTGAACAGTAGAGAGCTGGAGGGGGTGGAGACACAAATCAAACAGCCCAGATATGAAACGACCTCATAGTCGATGTTTCGCCGTCGCCGAACTTTAAACAGAGCCACAACCGACAGAAAACGACTAAAGCGCAAACAATGACATCATAGTTGTAGTATTTAGTACCATTACAAAAGTATCACTGGTTATTACTATGTAACTATCACGGTATTGGACATCAAAGGTATTTCATTTAGCAGGAAAAGCGCTAACAGATGAACAATAACATCAAAGCCGGGGTCAACACAGAAATGACCTTCACATGCATGTCCTCTAATACGATAACAGCCGTTACAGTTTAAGTCTTTCCTACAGGGTTTTAGAGTCAAAGACATCAAACACAACATCCTGACTGTCGGCGCCACAGGAGGCTTAGCCACAACAACCTGGTGGCGAACACTTCCTGTTCCCGACTAAATCATAATATTTACTTTGACTGTGTATTTTAAACCATGAAATGGGAGGGATGAGATGGAGCAGCATGTTTTCAGTCCTAGTATAATATCTCAGAGCATCTGTTGGGTCTACGCAGCAGAAATATTTATGAGCAAAACGCCTGAAAGCCACGAGTTTAAGCCAAACGGGATCTAAGGGACAAACGGTAGGAATAATAAAACCGACTTAAAGACAAGGCTGTGTTTGCGGCGCCGGATGGAACAATCAGAGGCGTACTACTACTCATTTATAGATTAGTGGTGTCCCCCAGGGCTCCGTCCTCGGCCCCTTACTCTTCATGCTGCCACTTGTTCAAAGTTACAAACAGGTTCAATCACATTTATAGTGAGTAAAAATTACCTCAAATAAACATTAAAAGGGATGATTTTAATGCCTTTGTTTGTTTTTTTTGGTTCTGTGTTAGATTTCTTATTAAAGCTCTCGAGCACAACTTTTGTAGCAGCAAATAATAAAATAAGGCTAATTTAAATTCCCTCCAGGATGTTTAAACTTTACGTAATGTGTTGTTCTTAGCAGTAAACAAGCATATTTGGTTTCCTTTTAAAGCGCTGACCGGAGCGCCGTCATAGACGCTGCCGGAACCGCAGCCGACTGAAGCTGAGTTGTTCTTCCAGTGTGTGTTAAACAGTCCGTGGAAACGCTCACATTAATCACCGAAGGCGGGCCAAGAAGGTTAAAGAAGTCCAGTAAAATGTTTCTGCTAATAAGGAGTGAATAATTCATCAAACAGAGGCGTTTGAAAGGTTAAAGAAGCGGCCTCCCTTCCTGGGCGACTTTAGAGAATACAAGACTTCTCCTGATCTCCTCTCACATTCCCTTCAGTGACATCCTCCAGCCTCATTATCGCCCAAACGTCTACAATAACCCTCGTTACTGTAGAGAGTCTCAACGCAAAGATTGTCGTAGAGGCTCACCGAACCTGCCTCCATTGATAAAAGTTAGGAAGTAAGCCGTAATAGATTAGAGGAACCAGAAGTGAGGCAGGACGGGAAGATGAAGGTGGAAAATGGCTGAGATGAAGCTGAAGCTACTTTAAATACTTTTCTCAATCCAATCCTTTCTGGTTTTTGCACACGTGTGGTTCTCTGTCGCTCAGAACGTCCCTCCGTCTCTCTGTCTGTCCCTGCTAACGTTTGTCCATGCAGCACAGTGATGTAAAGTAGTAGTAAAATAAAGTTGGGATACATACTTTGGTACTCACCAACATAGCGAATCTTGAAGCCTCTCTTGTTGGTGCCGTGATCTGAAGACCAGCGGACCAGGAACTGGTGTCTGGAGGTCGTGAGGTTAAAAGGCGTGGGCAGGTCGCCGCTCAGCGCTGCCAGAGTGGGACTGTTGGACGTGGGACCTGAGAGCCAAGAAAGAGTCATAGGGGAGACGGGGCGAGAGAGAGAGAGAGAGAGAGAGAGAGAGAAGTTGAGTTTACAGAGACAGTAAAATAAACCAGCTTCACGTCTGAACCTCTGAGGAGAAGACGCTAAAGACCGCTTAAGCTTCTAAAGAAAAACCGACCTACCCTGTCGTCCCCCACAGCGAGGTTATATCCCAGAGAAGCCCCCAAGCCCCTGTGTTGTACAAGTAATACCCCTGATGAACTCCTCAAAATTATGTGTGATGTTTTTCCACAGTGTTTTTTGTCCCCCTAGTGACTAAAATGTGAACTATGAGAGTAAAATATGATATTTACACCATAGATCTCCTCCAGTCCATTCATACGCAGCAACTTTGGACTAAATTGGACCAACGGTTGAGAAATAATGGCCTGAAAAACGTCATAATTATCCTAATTCTATCAGTGTCATTATACAAGATTTTATTTGAAGTAAACGCGATGAATCCATTATTTGTCTCTAACGGCGTCACTCAGAAGCTGTTAGAGACAAGTGTTTGTAAAAACTGTGAGGGTGGGGTTCAACAAACACGTATGACATGAACGTAGAACACGGACAGGAATCCTTCTGCTGCATTCTCTTTGATCTCTTTGATCTCTTTTTACCGTCAAAAATCTCCAACACGTCAAACTCTCTCTCCGTGTGGAAACTCTCAAAGGTGATGGTGACGTTGTATCCCTTCTCCACGGTGACGCTCCAGGAACACATCTGGAGGTTAGGGTAGCTCTCCGGCCAACCGGGACTCAGGATGACGCCCGATGAGTCGTAGCGCACGTCGTGAGCGGGACACTGGACTGTGGACAGAGAGTAGAGGGACGGCTGTCACTGCAGGGACGCACGCACACACACACAAACACACATAGACACACGCACACACACACACACAAACACAAACACACACTCACACACACAAACACACACTCACACACGCACACACAAACAAACACACATAGACACACGCACACACACACACACAAACACAAACACACACACACAAACACACACTCACACACGCACACACACTCACAGACACGCACACACTTACACAGAGGCACTCACACACACACAAACACACACACAAACACACATACACACACACAAACACACACGCACACACACTCACACACACAAACACACATACACACACAAACACACACGCACACACACTCACACACACGCACACACACGCACACACTTACACAGAGGCACTCACACACACACAAACACACACATACACACACTCACTCATACACGCACACAAACACATACACACACGCACACACATACACACACGCACACACATACACACACACATACACAGGCACACACACGCACACACTTACACAGAGGCACTCACACACACACACAAACACACACACACACATACACACACTCACTCATACACGCACACACAAACACACACACGCACACACATACACACACTCACACACATACACACACTTACAGGCACACGCACAAATAAACACACACACTCACACACATACACACACACATACACACACACACACACAGACACACACACAGGCACACGCACAAACACACACACACACACACACACACAGGCACTCAAACACACACACCTTGGCACGTCGGTGGTTGTGCATCCATCTGTAGTCTTTCTCCGAGGCGGCACGTCAGAATCTCGCTGCCAACCAATGAGAATCCAGGATGGCACCGGTACCTGATGATGTCACCTGATGGAAAAAAATCAGTAGACATAAAGCAAGAGGTCAGAACATTGATGCGTTTTTGAATAAGCAGCAGGAAGTTGTCCTTTCTCGTCTGCTTCCTCCATCAGAATGACACGTGAAGACGCGTCTCCGGCGGACAGCTCACCTATCTCCAACTCGCCGTCCTCCATCAGCGTGACGGCGTTGGGGACCTCTGGAGGCGGCTGGCAGACCCGTAATTGGTAGGCTGTGAAAACGGAGGCAGCAGGGGAGAGCAAGAGAGGAAGAGAGTTATACAAGAATGTGTGAGAGGAAATATGTTTGGTTGATCTGACCCTGGTAGATCAGGATGTGTGAGCAGGACCATTTTAAACCCAACCTGCTGCTCTACCTGCACCAACGTGAAACTTCAGGCCCGCCAAGACTCTGAGACAATTCTTTACAAATCTGTTTTCAGTCCGTTTTATTTGATTTTGATTTATTCATATTTGAGTTTAGCTTTACTTTTTAAGTGCAGGAGGTCGGGTCGGCGGAGGATGGGATCAAAGGAGAGACAGGCTGCTGAGAAAAAAAATCTCCCTTGTCTCATAAAAAGGAAAAAACTTCACAGCTACTGAGCCGAAGGCTGTAATCAATATTACTGCATGACCATAGATCACTCCCCAACACGGAAAGAGAGAGAGAGGGAGGGAGAGAGGGAGAGATGTGAGAGCGGGAGACAGACAGAGAGGGAGAGAGAGGGAGAGAGAGGGAGAGGGAGGGAGGGCTCCCAGCTATAAGTCAGGATGAGGTTTACTATGAAAACGTGACCAGCCAGTAGTATCAGTGTTCTCCTGCAGATGAGACCCTGTGGTGTGTATGTCTGCATGTGTGCGTCTGCATGTGTGCGTCTGCATGTTTGCGTCTACATGTGTGCGTCTACATGTGTGCGTCTACATGTGTGCGTCTGCATGTGTGCGTCTACATGTGTGCGTCTGCATGTGTGCGTCTGCATGTGTGCGTCTGCATGCGTTTGTCTGCATGTATGCGTCTACATGTTTGCGTCTACATGTGTGCGTCTACATGTGTGCGTCTGCATGTGTGCGTCTACATGTTTGCGTCTGCATGTGTGCGTCTGCATGTGTTCGTTCGCATTTGTGCGTCTGCATGCGTTTGTCTACATGTGTGCGTCTGCATGTGTGCGTCTGCATGTGTGCGTCTGCATGTGTGCGTCTGCATGTGTGCGTCTGCATGCGTTTGTCTGCATGTATGCGTCTACATGTTTGCGTCTACATGTGTGCGTCTGATTCTGTGTTTATGAGACGAGAGCTTCCATCGATCTCAGTGAGCTCCAGGACCGTTTTCAGAGCTGCTTCCACGTTCAGCTCACATTAGCGTTCTTGGTCTCACCCCCATGACCACGTTCTCCACCACGGCGCTGTCCCCGCCACAGCATGGAGGGGCGCCTGCATTCAGAACCTCGACCCACGGACGATCAGAAGAAGACAGACAGGGACAAACATCCATCCACATCCATGTGACATCTTTAAACCAGAGCAGCATCTAAGCAGCTGTTTCAGATTCAAACTGTGATGTTCTGAATTTCACTGGCGTCGCTGAGGGACACTGAGGAGGAAATGTCCCTTAATGTCCTCGTCACTCACATCACAGCCTCTAACCTCTCAGTCTCACCGGTCTCCCTTCTTATAGTGGAGAGACTGGTGAGACTCTACATCCTCCTCAGAGCAGAGCCGGAAAAGAAACGCCTCTGCGTTGTGCTCTTCCTGTGAGAAGATGACAGCTGTCAGTCAAAACCTGTCAGCACAGGTTCATTAACAACGTGACATCAGTCTGAAACAGAGAGACGCTGCAGTTTGACATACTTTCATTAAAAAGTTTGGAGAAGAGGCAAGTTTAAGTTTCCTGAGGGAGAAGATGTACAGTCTCTGAGTGTGTTCTTGTGTGTGAGTGTGTGTGTGTATGTGTTCTTGTGTGTGAGTGTGTGTGTGTATGTGTGTGTATGTGAGTGTGTGTGTGTGTGTGAGTGTGTGTGTGTGTGTTCTTGTGTGTGTGTGTGTGTGAGTGTATGTGAGTGTGTGTGTGTATGTGTTCTTGTGTGTGTGTGTGTGTGTGTTCTTGTGTGTGTGTGTGTGTGAGTGTATGTGAGTGTGTGTGTGTGTGAGTGTGTGAGTGTATGTGAGTGTGTGTGTGTGTGTTGTATGTTTGTTGTATGTGCGTGTTGTATGTGTGTGTGTGTGTTTTGTGTATGTGTTGTGTGTGTGTGTTGTGTGTTTCTGGCATATGTGTGTGTGTGTATGTGTTGTATTTGTGTGTGTGTGTGTTTTGTGTATGTGTTGTGTGTGTTGTTTGTGTGTTGTATGTGTGTGAGTGTGTGTGTGAGTGTTCTTGTGTGTGTGTGTGTGAGAGTGTCTGTGTGTGTGAGTGTGTGTGTTGTGTGTGTATGAGTGAGTGTGTTGTGCGCGTCTGTTGTGTGTGTGAGTGTGTTGTGTGTGCGTTGTGAGTGTGTGTGTTGTGTGTTGTGTGTGATTGTGTGTGTTGTGTGAGTGTGTGTTGTATGTGTGTGAGTGTTGTATGTGTGTGTGTGTGTTGTATGTGTGTTGTGTGTGTGAGTGTTGTGTGTGAGTGTGTGTGTGTGTGTATGTGTTGTATGTGTGTGTTGTATGTGTTGTATGTATGTGTGTGTGTGTATGTATGTGTGTGTGTTGTATGTATGTGTGTGTGTGTTGTATGTGTGTGTGTGTGTTGTACGCGTGTGTGTGTGTGTATGTATGTGTGTGTTGTATGTATGTATGTGTGTGTGTTGTATGTATGGAGGTGGAGGTGGCGACGCGTTAATGGTTCGTAAACATAGAACTGTAGAATAGTATAGTATGGTATTTATTGAAAAATGTAAACCTCTACATGGACTACAAATGTGTCTGTATATGTATTATGTGTGTATACAGTATAAATACACATGTGTATATCTGTATATGTATGTATGCGTATAACTACATATAATGGAAATGAGAGAAAAGACTTCAGGAAGGAGTATTTCTGTTTATTTGTTTACATGAACGTTGGTTTGTTGCACATATGTAAATATGTTCGTATCAGAAGGGGAAGAAATGACGGAAACAAATCTAATTTAAAATCTGTGACGTCACATGAATGTTTTTTTCCCTCCTTTGATGGTAAATATTTAAAATGTATCTATTTAATGGATTAAACGTGTTTTGGGGGCTGGAGCCCATCCCAGCTGACACTTGTAATATACTGTAAACTTAATTCAGCTTCATTTTACAGGTATTTCACTGCTTTATTCATGTAGTTTATTTTGCAGTGTTCAGTTGACGTGTGTTTCTGCGTCGTGTTTTTGCGTCGTGTTTGGGTCTTGGGTGGGTTCACGGCTCCAGCGCTTCGCCGCCTGGACGCACGCGTGATTATTCCAGACGCCGCGGCGCTCTGGGGTCAAATCCATTTAGTAAAGCGGATCAAAAAGGGAACAGGAAAAAATTGCATGTGAAGGGGTTTCTTTGGGTCGCGTCGACCCGTACGGAGCAGGAGGCTCAGGGGACTGGACCTTTTATACTACATTATTAAACGGTGCCGACCCATTACTACATGTGGAACGATTCTGAAGGACACTTCCTGTTCTGGTGTGAGCAAACCTCTACGTGTAAATATTTAACCTCAACTCGAAGAGTCATAGTCCCCATATGAGGTCCTTTCACACTGGAGCAGAACCGGGCCCTCTACCGGACCTCCACTGAGTCAGACACTGATATGTTCACCATCACCAGCAGCGGGTCGGGTTCTGAGAGACGCTGTAGAAACGCTCAGAAGACTGAAGGTGAAACATTCCCTCACAATAAGTAGAACTACTCCGTCTCCTGGATCGCCGATGTGACAGGAAGTGAGCAGGATGGCGGCTTCAGCCAGAAGAAGGAAGAGAAGAAAGTTTGAGTGGAAGCTGAAAAAACAAAACATCAACGCCGCCGCTGCAGCTTCAGCTAACGGACAGGAAGGTGCTGACCAGCCTGCCTGGGTTCTTACGAACATTTTCCACGTCTCCCTGAACCCGGCTGCGGTACCATCGTGTTTCAAGACCACTACAATTATAGCTCGCTAACGTAGCTGTTAGCTCGCTAATGTAGCTGTTAGCATTGAGATATTTTGCATGATGCTTTCAATGTCTATTCAGTAACTTTCAGTTTCAGGCGAAGCAGAGTCGTGACATCATCAAGATGTGTTCAAGTGTAATCTGTAAAATGTAGTACTTTGCGAGAAACTCAAATCGAAGTTTTTTGAAGGAGCAGTTTGTGGATGTTTTCATGGAAATATATAATCGATATTAGAGAAGGAATCGTGAAAAAAAATATTATGCTAATAGACGTTACCCTTCTTTGTTACGCTGAAATTAGATTGTGGCCCCGCCCACAATATCGTCATATATCGAGGTATTCGGTGTAAAATAATGTAATATTTGATTTTGTCTTTATAACTGGCTGATTCCTGCGAAGCGTCCTCCTTTTAGGTATTATGAAAGTATCGGGACATCTGTGGATCACGGGCTCGGCCCGACACGGATGGAGGCGTTCGGTTCTTACCGTGGTAGCTCAGGACGAAGAAGCCGGCTCCAGAGAAGTCCGAGTGAAACTTGATGAGGATGATGTTGGAGGTCGAGTAGACGGACTCTAAAGCCGTGTTCCCGCTAAACTGGCCAATCTGAGGAGAGGACTGGTCGGGTCCATCCCTGCAGAGAAACGAAGAAGAGCGTGAAGAAACACGGGGAAACAAAGATTCAGTAACAACCTCCAAATGAATGGACTTCTGGAAAAGAGAAGTCAACTTCAAACATCCTTTGATGAAGTTACTGCAGTCACCCCTGACAGTTAAATACCCATTTGGGCCCAGAAAACGGTTTCTCTGAGGATAGAGATAAAAAAGACACTTGACATTATTTATGAGACAAAGGTGGTCGCTCCATTGGCCGTGAATGGACCTCACGACAAAGCATCGCTGTGCTGCTGTGAGACCATCTTCATCACGGGCTCATCATCTACGGTCTCGTTCTGATATGAAACCTTCACAATCTCAGATTTCAATTTGCCGACAAAAGGAGCCGCTCCTCTCCGTCTGCTTAACGACCCGCTCTACGATTCCTGCAGCGGAAAGTTCATAAACATTGATTGAAATGTCAGATCATAAAATTAACAAATGTGAATCTTGACTTGGCTTTAAATTCAGTTTGGCTCAGAGTGGCGTCCATGAAAAGTTACACCGTGAGTGGAGGAGGCAGACGCGACACAATCTGTCAACCAGCAGGTCAGCAGGTCAGCAGGTCAACAGGTCAACGGGTCAACGGGTCAACGGGTCGTCGGGTTAACACGATAACTCAAAAACCACATCATGGATCACTCTCTTATACTATACTCACACAGACCTCAGTGCAAGGAAGAACTGGATTCATTTTGGGAGACATTGGTTCCTTTTTCCTGACACTAGGGGGAGCTTTATCGTCCAGACTTTTTTGGGGCCATAAATTCTCAAACATGGGTCCGATTTTAAAAAAACTTGGACAGAATCGACTTCAACATTCTATCCCAATATTAATGCGAGGAAGAACTGGATTGATTTTGGGAAAGCTTGGATGTTGATAACTTACTAGGTGAATACCTGTACTACGCAGGGGATAGGGGGCTTTTTTCGGGGGTACACCCTTACTGCCAGGGACGACAGCGTAGGTCTAGTTGAACTTTTGAAGACAGAACCACCACTGTCGGAGCAGAAGAACCAATATGGGTCATCACCAGCGATCAAGAACGACCACCCAGAAGTTAGAAGGATCCATTCTCTCCTGCTGCTCAAAGTTTTGGGACGAGGTCCATTACAGATGAGGAATCAAGAGTTCTGTGAGGTTCTGCTGACGCTCACCTTCTGGGCCACATGGGCAGTACAAAGACGGACTGAAAGAAGTCTCTGACATCTATGATAACTCTTTGGGTGGCGGTGGCGAGACTCCCAGTATGAGACCAATTAACGGACTAACTGACTGTCAGGCTGCTGGCGCCGGACTTCAGAACCCGCTGTGAAAACGACACCTTTGCCACTGACACTGCGCTCTCGACAGGAACACGATCTTTGGAAGCTTTGTGAGCGAGAATGTGAGTTTTTAACGTCTCCGTGTGTCGCCGCCATCCTGGCTTTGTGTCAGTTCAGCAGTTTATTCACGTTCAGAACCGACAGCAGGGTCAGAAATCTGCCGTGTGGCCAGCGCCAGGAACCTGCAGGATCTGCTGTGGGTGTCTGGAAGCCGTCTGCTCCGGCAGCGGCAGAATGCTGTCATCGGAGGGAATGTGCAGAGTCAGGAGCTGAAAGTATCGCTGCAGGCGTTTACGGACGAAAGAGGATCCAGAGTCTGAGGAGAACTAACCAAACAGAACCGCTCCTTTGGAGCTGAGAGTATTTGTAGATATTTAGCCCGTTCTCACATTTAGAAGATAAAGCAGCTTTTTGATGGAGGAAGAAAATTTATCTGCAACAATGTTGACAACTGGTTGATCAAATATTCTTTTTTTCTCAAGCTTCAAAAAAGTATTTTTGCCCTTCCTTCATTTCTTGACTACTAAGTATAAACATTTTTGTTTTTCTCTGAGCTCATATCGGACTTGGACCTCTCCTCTGGGATTGTCTGTGAAGGAAGAAGAGGAAATGTGTTTGGGGCGAGGGTGGGTCAGGGAGAAGAGGAGTCATCCTCTTATCTGAAGGTCGGTGGTTCCATCCCCGCTCTCACCGGTCCAAGTGTCCTTGAGCAAGAGACTGAAGGCAAAGTTTCTCCCAAAGGTTACTCCACTGGTGAATGAATGATGGCGTGAATGGCTGACGCTCCCAATGAGCAGATGGCGCCTTACATGGCAACCTCTGACATCACTGAATGAATGTTTGTGTGAATGTTTGTGTGAATGTTTGCGTGAATGTTTGTGTGAATGTTTGTGTTTGTGTGAATGTTTGTGTGTGTTTGTTTGAATGTTTGTTTGAATGTTTGTGTGAATGTTTGTGTTTGTGTGTGTTTGTGTGAATGTTTGTGTGAATGTTTGTGTGTGTTTGTGTGAATGTTTGTGTGAATGTTTGTGTGAATGTTTGTGTGAATGTTTGTGTTTGTGTGAATGTTTGTGTGAATGTTTGTGTGAATGTTTGTGTTTGTGTGAATGTTTGTGTGAATGTTTGTGTGAATGTTTGTGTGAATGTTTGTGTTTGTGTGAATGTTTGTGTGTGTTTGTGTGAATGTTTGTGTGTGTTTGTTTGAATGTTTGTGTTTGTTTGAATGTTTGTGTGAATGTTAGTGTGAATGTTTGTTTGAATGTTTGTTTGAATGTTTGTTTGAATGTTTGTTTGAATGTTAGTGTGAATGTTTGTGTTAATGGGTGAATGCTGTCTAGTGTTGTAAAGCACTTTCAGCAGTCGCGCAGACAAGAAAAAGGTTTTATAAATACGGCTATGTATAGCCGTATTTATAAATATAATATGATGTGTAGAGTGTTTACATCTTAATAAGTCAACTACACACAAGCCGTTCATGAATCTTTAATAACGAGGGAAGCCTTTTAGTAAATGGCACCAGTTATTTGTGGTGGTGGTGGTGGTGGTGGTGGTGGTGGTGGTGGGGGGGGGGGGGGGGGGGGGGGGGGGGGGGGGGGGGGGTATGGTAGTTGTTACATCCTGTTTGTCTGAGTGATTTTTGTTTCTTCTGTGTAAGTCTGAAAACATTCAAGTCTGCCAGGATAATGAAGGTAAGATAAACAGGCGTCGCCTTCACCTGACGCCCTGCTGGCCTTTTTCTCTCCGTGTCGGAACGCCGGGGGGGTTTCTCTGAACCGCTGAGGTTGCTCACTGCCATCTTTTATAGAAGGCAGGCTGCAGCCATAAAGCGGGGGGGGGGGAGCATCATGGACAGTCCAGGAATAAATTGCGTGTCTCTTTATGGGACTGCTGCTGCCATGTCGTAACTGAAGGTATGGTGTGATTTAAACGCCCGCAGCGACAGGAGGGTCTGCTGTCGCCGATGGCGTCTGTCCTGCTGCAGACCGGGTCAGAGCTGGGCAGGTACTGAGAGAGATGACTGTAGGTGTCATGTAGGGGGGGAACAGAGGAGATGGTTCCAACATGACAGGAAGCACAAGATATCAGTGCGTCGCTGGTATCTTGACTTTAGTTTCAGGGAGAGATGTCTGTCGTCATGGCAACCCTTGCAGGATTTCAGTACTTTAGTGGCGAGTTCTACAAAAGTGTTGAGGCGCATGACATGTGTGAGGGGGAACGGGCTTTTTCTGTACGTGAGCGGTACCGCCGAACATCTGCTATGAAACTAAAAAGCTCTTTATTCAACTTCTGAGTGAGACGGATCATGAGGAAGGTGTGTGAGAAACAGCAGCCAGTGAAGATCAGACGGGCCACACAGAACCAAAACGGCACCTACCAGACGGTTATGTAGTCGTAAATGGGCTCAGTGCTCAGAACCGTGAAGTTGATGTAAATCCCGTAGCCAGGAGGAACCCTGACGCTCCACACGCAGTCCTGGAAGTTAGGGTATTCCTCAGGGTGTCCAGGAGAATAAATGGTTCCATTTAACGACGTGATGTTCCCGCCACAGAGAGCTGAGAGAGATCAAAGACACCAGTTACTCAGGGATGGAGGGATGGATGGATGGATGGATGGAAGGATGGATTGACGGAAGGAAGTATGGAAGGAAGTAGGGATGGATGGATCAAAGGATGGATGGAAGGAAGGAAGTATGGAAGGAAGTAGGGATGGATGGATCAAAGGATGGATGGAAGGAAGGAAGTATGGAAGGAAGTAGGGATGGATGGATGGATAGATGGACGGATGGATGGAAGGAAGGATGGAAGGAAGGATGGATGGATGGATGGATGGATGGATGGATGGATGGATGGATGGATGGAAGGATGGATGGATGGATGGATGGAAGGATTTATCGGAAATCTCCAATAGCATGTATAAATATAAATTAAAATAGTCCAGGTGCAGATGTGCAGTAACTCATTAGAGGAACACACATGGTGTGTAGTCAGTGGATGGATTATGTTGAAATAAGATACTTAGAGTTATTATTTGTTTAGAAATGCTCATTTATTGTAATAGATTAAATGGAGTAAGTGATACATTTTTCTTTATATACACTAGTTCAAAAGTGAACCCATCCGTCACACGCTGTGATGAATCTCTCCTCTGGAAATAAAGATTAGCGTTCCTGTCTTTACGTGTCTTTGTCACGAAGGTGACGGAGTCGTTGTCGGACTGAAGGTGTGTTTCACCTGTAAACAGTCATGAATGTGACGGAGCCGTTGTTGGACTGAAGGTGAGTTTCACCTGTAAACAGTCATGAATGTGACGGAGTCGTTGTTGGACTGAAGGTGTGTTTCACCTGTAAACAGTCATGAATGTGACGGAGTCGTTGTCGGACTGAAGGTGAGTTTCACCTGTAAACAGTCATGAATGTGACGGAGTCGTTGTCGGACTGAAGGTGTGTTTCACCTGTAAACAGTCATGAATGTGACGGAG
>VRLP01007826.1:0-19710 GCA_009660295.1 Lophius piscatorius | reverse complement strand
TACCCCACTATACCTCCATACTATACCTCCATATACCCCACTATACCTCCATACTATACCTCCATATACCCCACTATACCTCCATACTATACCTCCATATACCCCACTATACCTCCATATACCCCACTATACCTCCATATATCCCACTATACCTCCATATACCCCACTATACCTCCATACTATACCTCCATATACCCCACTATACCTCCATATACCCCACTATACCTCCATATACCTCCAGAATCCCCCGTATAGAATCTAAAGAAAACTGGGGCCGATCCTGTCAGTCCCTTTACCCCATGGCATTTCTTTCATTTTTGATGGCCACATGTTTGTGATCTTGAACACCTGCACAGAAGATATTTTAATTGCTCTGAAGAAATTCCGAAAATGTATCTGGCTCACAAGCCAACCTGTAGTCATGTGGAAGGTATGTTTTTGCAGCTGACATTCCAACCTGATTTCTTGGGTCAGTTTCTTGAAGAGTTGATGCCACTCCCAGCACACACGCGCACACACGCGCACACACACAGATGTACATGCACAATTTTTACCATAACCTCACCCCTCACTGAACAGACTGCATAGTTTCACATTGGATATGCAGGCTGATAAATAACATTGTTAGCTTATTGACTGGATATTATTTCATTCTTCCAACAAGTGTTTCAGGAGCCAAAGGATATTTTTTTGATGTGAAGTTATGTTTAACCACCCACTGCTTTTTCCCATATTGGTATCTTGGCGATCTTTCCCTGCATGAGAAGTGACTCATGTTTCCAGTATTGCTCTGCCAACATGTCCAACTATGTCCAAAAGAGTCATGCTAATGAAGTGTGATACATTGGTCTAACTTTCTAAGTTTAAATGTATGCATGTTAACCTTTTACATCAGTTTTTCTCTCTTTAATGTCTGCAAGATCACGTCATGGAATCAGCCAGTGTTAGTCATTTAAGAAAAATCAAAAATTTGTTTATGTGGTTATGTATCTTGGTTCTACTTGCAGATTTTGTGCCCTCAGAAGTTTTTCACCATATTTCCAGCTGAAAAAGTTAGCACTGACCTTTTCAGCTATCCAAACCATCAATCCTTAATGTCAAACTCTGATATCGGTGCAACAGGAATAACTTGAGGGAACTTATCAGCTTTTTCCTAAATCTTACACCAGCCTTAGAAGACCAGACTTAAATGCAGCCAAAACACAGACATGTTGCTTTTTTTTTGCATTCAAGAATGAAATTTAACACAACCCTGAATATTTGCTAAAAAAAAAGTAATTCTATGAAGATTTTCACAATTCAAACCGTAATATAAAACCCAAAACATCATGTAAGCAGAACTGTCTTTTGACTGAGATTGTCTTATGAATATGAATAACATTATGACCCTACACTGACCCAAACCGCTATTTGCTTGTGACATTTCCAAGTGTGACTTACCCCCATCTTTGTACCAACAATCCTACATAGCAATATAGGTCCCCTCATTCTCAAATCCAAAAGCATTATAAAGAAAAAAAAGCCATTCCAGTTTGTGTTTGCTAAAAAGGTCTTAAGTGGAAATACTATTTCACTCAGCATTAACAACACTGCCAGCAAGGTTGATTTATAAATGTGTGAATAGTAGTATCCCGACAAAATTTATATTAGTTTTAATAATTTAAACCAATTAAGTAATACTTAATTATGTCTAACTAATTAATAATAGGACTCCAATTAGAGGCCTAGAATTTGGAATCTAATTATCATCAATTTCTATTGAATTATGATTCAAAATGAGCTTTTTTCTCTAATGGCAGCCTCACACCTTTTTTATTTTCATCTACATATACCTCACAGATGCAGTACATTTTATCTACTCTCAGTGTTTTTCCAGCAATTTTCTTCAAGTCGTGATTGAAGTCAAGTCAAAATACCTAAATTCCATTATTAATAATAAATACATTTAAAACCACTGATGGCAAATCCTCAGTGCAAAGGACACATAGTTGAAGTTTATCTTATGAACGTATTTTTCATGCTTCATCAACATTGACCATTAACGTCCTGTGTATTCCGGTGGCAGCTGCAGTTTCAATGGTATTAAATTAATGGTTACGTTTTGGAGATTCGTGTGACGCAAATGAGAAGCTGTCCGAGCAAAAGGCAACACGGTCACAGACAAAACCAACGTTTCCCTGCAGTAGAAAGTATGCATGAAGTTTCACAGCTGTGATTATTTCCCAGCCTGCATTTCAAGGCTTAAACATAGACAATAACATCATCATGTATTTCCTCATTAATAAGAATTACACCCTAATTGCAGGTATAAATCAACATGGTACTTTAGACAATTCATTTAATGTGTCAACAATGTGATTTGAAAAATGTGTACACCTGTAATACCGATTTTGTTGGTCGGCTTTAGTATTTTTGTCCTTTCCCTCCATCACAAGATCAGTTCAAAAGAATCTCTTACTGAGACTAAAACAGGCCTAAGAATTCTTTTGTTTCTCTCCAAATAATTAAGTCCTGATACTGTTTCCTGTTGAAGTCTCTCTGTAACGGATGCAGACTCTCACACAGAGCCTCCAGCTTATTCTTGTGGTCCTTCTAAGTAATATTGTAAGTAATATTTTTATGTGATTGGCGGGCAGACAGGGAGTGGCTTCAAATACATGAATTTCAAATATCTGGATAACTTCACTGGGTAATAATATTAGAATTATTTGGTGATATTGTTGAATTCTCATCAGCCAAGTCATGAAAAAAAACACCAAATTCACTGCCAGCTTCTCAGTTTGTTCTAAGTAATCCTTCTGAGCGTTAGGAAGTGCTAAATGATAGGAATTCTATTTATTTGAAGAAAAAGTACCACTAATAATACTGACCATAATCATGGAATCATGGAGACTTGTGCGGCACACCTAAAAAACAGGCTGTCAAATGCCATCAAGTACATTTACTTACGCGATCTGCTTGAGTACAATTCCGGGGTACTTAACCTGTGTATATTCAACTGCTGTTTCCTTCTACTCTACCACAATTCCTGGATGGCAGATAAGCCATATTTAGAATTTTAACCAGCTTCACCAGCCTCAGCTTTAAAGTGATAAAGACTTCATAGCATCAATAAGTGTTATTCATATAACATACCATTTTGAAGGATGTATTTCACCATGACCTTTGGTTAATTTATTTCTGTATTTTGATTTGGTTGTTACCATTGGCACTTCACCGTTCACATGTTCTGGGTTCAGGTTCCTTACCTTCAGCCTATCCATATGGAATTTGTAAACTCTCCCCGTGTTTGCATTAGTTTCCTTGCGGTGCCCTAGATAATACCAGCCATTTCCTTGATCATGGGAACCTTCCCCTGTGGTATGGCAGGGGGAAGGATATATTTATCATCAGTAGGTTGGACCGAAATACAACAAAAATATTGATAAAATATGATTTCCCAAAATGGTGGACCGGCACCAATGTTTCATCTGGATATAAAGTCTTACCTTTCACAAATACATTAATCAATTTGAATCACACTAAAGTCTGCAATATCTCTCTCTGTTACCGTACTCTGACCCAATAAGAATCCAGATCAAGATCTGGATTATGAAATGCATTCCGTGATGGAGCTTAATGAATGAATGAATGAGTCCATGCTGGTTTTTCTTTTTTGTCTATTAATTTCAATCTGCTTATGATTTTTATTATTATTATTATCATGATGTAAATAATAAACATGTAAATGTTGCAATAGAGGAAGAGAGATAATTACCAGGTAATTACCAATAATAAGCGAGAACTATTCACATAGTTTATGACTTTTCAGAAGACAGTGACAACACTTAACAAAAAACAAGCCCCTGTAAATGTTAAACACATAAGATAGAGACATAAAATTGAAAAAAAATAAATCAAAAAAATAAACAGGGTAAAATGCTTTTTTATAGATGTAGAATGATTTGGCCTTTCAGACTCGGTAATAAAAAAGAGGATTTCAGGTAGAATTCAAAAACAACATTTAATGTTACATATGTAGAGCTAGCAGAATCCATTTATACCTGCCATCATTCAAAGTCAAGGTAATAAAGTCCGTTTATCGCAGTTTCCAGGTATATTTGGCATTTAATCTGGAATCCCACGAGAGCATAATTATGCAGTGAGATCCAGATGTTAGATACAACTTCTGTTCACTTTCTGCAAATGTGGTAGGCATACATCACACAGCTGCAAACGGGTGCAGGTTGAATAATATTGGTAAATGTAAATGTATGTGAACACTGCAGTCTTTTTTTAATTTACCCATAAATTATTTCAGTCCTCCACGTAGCTTGTTTTGTGCTGCTTCCTGTTGGAATTATTTTCTGTCCTTGCATCCAGACATGCATGCACTACACATGGATGAGGATCTAGCTAAATAAATTAAGTAGATGCCAAATCCCACAATTTACAGGCACGGTCCTCCCATCCATGAGAAGTTAACCATTTTAATTGCTTGTCAAAATGTTTGTTCTTTGAGTAATAGAGTCATGATTTCTGAATCGCTATGGAGTTTTAGTTAACAATAATTTTTGCCAATTTTTACAATATGTGTCATTTAGTTCAATTATATTTGAGAGAGAACAGACATCTTTGAGTCCAATATCTATAAAACCCCATGATCTTACACCAAAAAAAAGGTAGGTGGATAAATAGCCTTACAGGTAACAAGAAAAGAGAGTAGCAAGATTATTTTATTTTTGGGGACTGTACCTTTAAAGCTTTATGAGACAGATGAGGCTTAGCATCCTGCGTGAAGACACAGCAGTGGAGAAATGTGTGAGAAGTGCGATGAGTGTGAAAGAAAAAGAGAATGAAAAAAGGAGTTCAGCTGAGCGTGAGAATGTCTGAAAAAGGATAAACAGGGTGGGAGGGAAAGGCAGTAAGACAGAAAAAGAGAGGTGGTGGAAGTGAGTGAGTGAGAGATGGGCAGGGAGATATAAAGAGAGGGAGGGAGTAATATAAGAGAGGCAGCCATAGAGGAAGAGGTGACAGAGTAGATTATCCTTCATTTCTCTCCTCTGCCAGCTTCATCATGGTCATGATGCAGATGTTGACTCTTATCTCACTGACTGTTATTCTCTTGGCATCTGTGGAAGGTAAGCGTGTGTTTGTGTATCAGTGTTTGTGTGTGTGTGTGTGTGTGTGTGTGTGTGTGTGTGTGTGTGTGTGTGTGCGTGTGTGTGTTAGTGTTAGTTTGGGTGTGTGTGTCCTTCTTAGTGTGTGTGTGTGTGTGTTTGTGTTGCATGGCATGCATGCACCCTGCATGTGGACAGTGTAGCAAGCAGAGCAATGGCGAAGATAGAAAAGGGGAGAATGGGGAAAGAGGGATAGCAGCAGCAGGGTGGGAGGCATGGATGTAAACACAGGGGCAGAACGCGAGCATCTGAAACCACCCTCTCACAGGAAAAAGGCAACTGTGTCAGGGCACAGTCTGTGTGACGATATTCTCTCGCCTGTTTCTTCCAAAATTTTGTGACAGTGCGTTGATGTGCTTGAGCTTGGATTCAAAATCAGCTGTGGCATAACAAAGCCTGCTGTCCTATTTTAAATTGTTTCTGGCATCTGCTGCTTCCATCACACTTACATTTGTTTACATGTTTGCTTTGGATGAAATGGCATCGTGGCACACCCTCCACAACAACATACACTTCTCTCTTCCTCTTACCTTCTCTGGCTTACATTTCGCTGATATGGTAGTATGTTTTGCAGCACAATGGGGTACCATTGTAATTCCGCTGACATTCTTGTGTGTATGTGTAACTAGAGGGCATGTGCACATTCTGCAGGGCCGATAACATTTTTCTGTCTGCAAAAGCTGAAAAAACACTCTGTCACTCTTTCACAGAAGAATTTGGTCTTCCACTGTTTCAAAAAACAAGAATTTGTGCAGTACATATAAATATAGAATGTATGTTTCTTGTGGTTAAATGAAACTTTTGTGACTTTCCAGTGTCCTACTATTACTTGACATTTAGATTTTTAGTGATAAACTTGAAAAAAAAATGAAGTTTGTGAAATAGGAGACAAAGCAGTATATTTAAAGGAAATTCAGTTTCAATCACAATTTGCTATTATTTGACACCCTTCTTGATCTTTTTCTTCTTCTGTTTGTGTCTCACTTGTTCCCAGGTAAAGGTGTGCAGATGCAAAGGGATGTTCAGTGCTGCATGTTGTATTCCCAGGGCAAGGTGCGTACCAAAGATGTGTTACGGTTTGAGGTGCAGACAGAGGGGCCCGACTGCAGTATACAAGCCATCATGCAAGTATTTCAACTATCCACTCCTGCAGCTAAAGTGCACACAGCAATCTGCAGGCATGGAAAATATGCTGCTTGTTAGAAAAGGGCCGAGCCAGGCTAAGAGGCATTGTCATCTTTCCAGGTCATGTTCTTATTGCAGGTCTTTGACCTGTTACTGCCAGGATAGTAAGAAAAGAAACATATGAGAATAACAAGCAATCTGAAAATACCTTCTGAGCCAGCTGAGCCCTGCCACAGCTAGTCAGTCAGCCCAGCAGGGTGTAGTTAAGTAAATCAAACTGCATTGTGATATCTATAGTATCCAGTAGGTCAGAGAAATCGGTTGTAGCAGAGAAACCACAAGCTCGCTATTTTCATCATTACAATTAACAAAATGTTGAGTTCTCATTCAGCACTTAAAATCATTTCTTTAGGTTGGTTCTCTTTAGCAGTTTCTAAGCACTTTTATTCCACTTCTATTGCTTATGATCACGCTTCTGACATCTTTGTCAAGACAGAAAACTTGTGTGACTCCTCTTGCATCTCATGTCATCCTTTCATTTAAATCCCTATGTACTCTGATTATCAGGGGCTTTACTCCACCTGGCAGAAACCATCTGATTTTATCAGCCTCGTCTTTAACAAATTGGCGAGTTCTCTCTTTCTGCCAATTGCATCTCAAGAAAAATGTCACCCAGTTTATTGTGTTCTTTCTATAGCCTCTACACAAAGAAGGCAGTGAAATGTGCCGACCCCAGAGACCGGAAGGTGAAGAGGTTGCTGAGAAAGCTCCTGCAGAGACAGAGAACCAAGGCTCATCGTACCATGTGGCTCCTCCCTCACGACAACCTGCCCGTCATGTCAGAGGTCAGAAACCGTTGCCACCTGGCTGTTATAGCATATATTAATGCACTTTAAGTTAGTTGGACCAAAATGAAATGTATCCAAATCAGTAAGTGTTGATCCTTAGGGAGATGTTATTTATATATAACTACATGTGATTGCCATGTTATGATCCTCAGGACAAGAAAGACAACTGGGCGGTGCATAACGTGGAATGATTGAATACCGTCTAATACTGAGGAAAACTCATAGTCATAAGTGAGCATTTCTTCTATTACATGTTGAATCTCATCCAGCTTCAATGGATGTTGTAGAATGTGTGAACGCACCTCTATTACATGTCTAATCCCATATTTTCTCAACTTTTCCACAGGCCAAGTAACTTCAGCAGGTTGTAAGCTCTACATGACTAAGCTTGTTGACCCTCCAGTTGTCTCTTGTCTCTCTCTATCTACACTATCCGTCTCCCTGGGACCAGACCTGGGTAGCAATATATATTTAAATGGCTTTAGATATTTAAACATGAACTGTGCTTGAAATATTCCCAAACATGTGGCTGGACTAGCCTTGACAGAGGAGTTTTTACTTGTAAGATAAGCTGAACTGATTTTTTTTAAATGGCTCATACTGTTATTTGCCTTGACGTGTCTCACTCTAGACCATTATTACTTTTGACTGATGTGAAAGCAGTGGAAAATGAGAGTTGGTATAAATATTGTACATCAGCAAAATACTGAATAATTTTTGTGACTTCTATTCCCTCATTGATGTGTAATAATGCTGCAGACAGAGTCGGAACAAATCTGATATATCTAACTGTTAAAAAGGTAAATTTAAAGTGGCATCAGAGCGCTTCAAACAGAATATGACCTCTTGGTTCATAGACAAGTACACAGCAGAAATTTGGGTGTTGAAATATCACGGTTTAACAATTTCAAGTTGATTTTGTCTCTCAAAGTGTCATTTTAACACATCTGGAGTCAAATGGTCTTCAGTGTTTGAGTTAATTGACAGAGTTTACCCCTTCAGTGCATATCCAACTCTGCAGAGATGTAATTAAGCTCCACCCGCATATGAAATGAGGTGTGGAAAGTTAAGGAATCACCCTGCGTAAGAGAGCTGAGAGCCAGACTTATTAGCTGATGAACTGACCCAGTTAGAAAATGGTTCTCTGAGTCAGGGGAGAACTTCTCCTCCTACTGATCCCTTCTGTCTTTGAGCCCATGGGGTTATAAACCCTGTGCTCTTATGCTAAGTAGCTGGAAGGGATGGTCTCCACTTAAAAAAATGGGTGATTCATAATATCATTGAGACGTTTTTCAGAAAATAAAAGCATATGTATTAAACTGGCTACACGCAGTCTTCTAAAAATACAAACTTTAGATTTGAATTTTGAGTGAAAATAAAAGAATTTATCATGTACTTGTAGCAAAATTAACACTAGTCAAGTGTAAATGTCACACCAACAAATATTACCCAAATGACTGGTACAGTGTTGACCAGAGGTAAGTTTAGGAACAATTTCAAAAGTGTTCATTTACCTCTGGAGGGCGTGGATCTGTATAAACCCTGAAAAAGTCTTGAAGACAATTCTGTGGGAGTTGATTGAACTCTGGACTTTTTGTTGTGTACCAGAGAGTTAATATAAGTTTACATTTGTCTTTTTCACCAACAGTCTGTCACTAAATTATGCCAAAGGACTCATAATTCAATTCACCGCACGTCAAGGCTGTTAAAATGTAGAGGGCTCAAATGTGTGCGACAAAAATGCAAGAATTGTGTTGTAAAAGAAAGCACTGTATGCTAAACACAGTATCTCAAGCTCTTTTATAAATTAATCTGAAATAACTGGAACTGCCTCACTTTCTTTTCATGTCAATCCAGCGTATGAGTGTGTGTTTGTGCGTGTGCGTGTGCTGAAATAGCCGCATCTCACAATTTTAAAGGAAGAGACAGAACTTCAAAGATCAGTTGTTTTTTTAGCCATATCCACTCCAAATGGTAAATGCCTCAGCCTTCCACCCAGTTTCATGGAAAACCGTCAAATAGTTCATGTGTTATTGATTAAAGAAATGGTCTAAAAGGCCCGATCATGAAATCATTATTAGGTAGACAAATAAAATCCAGATTCCAGTCCTTTATCTGGATCCCCTCCAAAATTAATTAGTTTTTTTAATCAAAGACAATCTGCTCATCAAATGATGGATGGAGGAAAACGGTGAAAACGGTGAAAACGTCAACACCTCTATGAAGTTTCATTAAAATCTGCCGAGCAGATACAGCTAATAATGTAATTATTTTAAAGCCAGCTTTCTGAGCAATCCATCCTCACCAAGTGACCGGCAAAAAGCTCATTGTGGTCTCTGAACTGTGATCACTAACAAACATTTTAGTCAATTACTGACTACATTAAAAACAATGACTTAAAACATAGAGCCCATCCAGACATTAGTAACAACTGGAACATCTATTTTCCTTTTACGTTTGACCTTCGTTATGGTGTCAAAGGAGAAAGGAGAGCTTCTGGACCGGAGAATATCCTCCACCAGGGGTAGCCACAAACACAATAATGACACTTAAATTCCTGAGTAATGTATTTCTAGCAATTTTATTTAGTGTCCACCAAAATATTGAAGTTTTTAGTAAAAGTACATCAAGCATCAAACAGAAGCCAAAACTCTTAAGAAACATTAAAGTGATATAAATGTCACAGAAGGACTTTCAATCAAATAGTATATAAGTTTTCATTTCCACGATTATACACTGTTGTCCACTAAAGCGATCCAAACCAGAAGCAGAAGGCAAGGGTTCATTTAGTTCCTGAAGGCGATCACAAATCGGTTTTGCAGTAACTTTGTACAAAACAATAGAAACATATCCATCATCGATATATTATTCTAGACCAAGTATAACAACTTTAAATTAAATATTCAGTCGGAAGTTGGATTCATAAAACAGAAAAACACAAACATAAGTTCAATCTAATTTATAATAAAATCAATAATAATAATAATAATAATATAATTAACACAAAATGGACATATATCTATATCTTAGTTATTTCCCCTCTCCTTTGAATCCTGGAATAAAACCAATGTTTCAAATACAGTACAAAGGCAAAATGATTGTGTATACATTAATTCTCCTCCCAGTACATTGTGTATCCGTACTTAAAAAGCAACAACACCAAAGAAATACACAAGCATACTATTTATAAGAAAGGAGTGGAAATATTTCAATTTCAAAGCAGCAAGTAGTAACGTCCCTCTTTCACGGGATCCTCCGGCGTTTAACAGTCCAGAACATCGAAAAGTTTACCATCACATTTAGCAGGCAAACCTATATAACTAACATATTCAAAAACCTAAATAGAGGTAAAAGATCCGAAACAAATCTAGTCCCATTAGAGGTAGTCATATTTAGAATGACAGAAACAAGCTGACAAAAGGAATAATTTGTAATAACTGTTTTTCATTATGCAAAAGAAAATGCTGAAGTAAATGTCCATATTCACAATGTTGAGATATGAGTTGCTTTCCTGTTTAATTATGAAAAGAGTTGTTTTTCCACTGTAATAGAAAGTACACCACTCTTTATAAAATACTGACGCTAAGGAGTTTCTGATCATCTAACTGTCTGGGTCATAAATAATACAATTTTATCTTTCAACATTCTGAGTTTGCCTCAAGTTGAACTAAACAGTCATCACAGAGGAGGAAGGTCTGCAGCCCCAGGTCACAGTCGCTGACTAAGTCAAGTGTGTAACTCTTCCTACACAGTGTTTGTACGTATTTCCTCTGAAGCAGCCTCAGGATGGGCGTCCCATTGACCCAAACAATAACTAAGTTGTCTAAGAGCTTGCAATGTTGCAAGTCAACCCTCTGACTACAGTACTTTTTGGAACACGGAGGTGTAGCTCTTTCCCTCACATTGTGGTCTCACTGTTGCAGTGATTGAGTGAATCGTTTTCCTGGCAGATCAGCTGGTAGGGCTTCTCATTCTCCTCGATTACAGAGTTGCGCACCACAGCATCCTGACTCTGCAGCTCCTTGCGGGACAGATGCTCAACGATGCCAGCCCCGAGGGAGTCCCCCAGCACATTAGTGGTGGTGCGCAAGCGGTCTCTGGGGAGTGAGGAGTGAGAATGGGATAATAGATGTGAAGTAGCAGGGAACCCAATATTTTATATCTATTATAAAAACACTCACAGCCCAAAACCCATAAATAAGAGCAGCCTTTCTAATGTGTCATTTTGTGTAATGTATCATTAACCTTTGTAGTGGTGGGGCTTGTGGGCTCTTTGAAGCTTTACAATGACATTTAGGCTGGCAGACACACAGAGCCGTACACCGACCAATCCCCATCATGCTGACATTTAGTGAGAACTCACAAGAACCAATCCACAGCGATGATCAGTGTTATGTCCTCTGTGGGCAGTCCTACCGATGTCAATACGATCACCATGGTAACTAGGCCAGCCTGAGGGATGCCTGCTGCTCCGATGCTGGCAGCAGTTGCCGTGATACTGTGTGGGTGGTGGGGGGGATGGAGAGGAGAATGAAGACTTTTCATAAAGGGAAACAAACATTACATGTAGACTCCTGGGGGGATTGATAAATGTGAGTGAAATCTTAAAACGATAATAATAATCAATCAAAAATCATCGTTGACTTGGTCACATACTTATAAACCATAAAAAGTCATGCACATCTGATCATAAACTGATTAAACAATACAGATAGTTTTAGCGTAATACAATGACTACAGGGATATTGTCATCGGCAGCGCTGCAGATTGGTCGTGTTAACGCGATAAAACTATTTCATGAATAGTTTTTAAATGTTTTGCTAACATAGATGTTAGTGCAAGGAAGAATTGGATTGAATTTTGGGAAAAGTCCGGCCAACACACAGAGACAGACAATTGTTCATGATCATGGGCAATTTTAGAGTCAACGATTTAGTGTGAACTGTAGGAAGAAGCTAACGAATCTACAAACTCAGATTCAAACAGAAAGACCCCAGGTAGAATCGAACCCAGTACTGTCTCGATAAGAGGTAAGAGTTCTGATCACTGCATCCCTGCGCTGACCCAATCTAGAAGAAATCCATAACTGTATTCAAGGTAAGGAAGCATTTCATTTGGTCACCTGTCAGGTTATTCCCAGAGCGAGTTAGAGAGTGGGAATGGTGAATGTGACTAAAGCTCTAAGACTTGATCTCACCTGTCCACTTTTCAGGCAGATTTACATGGAATGATGATTGGTAAACAATGAAGAAAAAAAACTCTCATGACCCCAGCATAAGACATTTGCGCGCCCAGCATTTTAAGTCTCTGCGTATGTGTCGGAAATCAAAAAAAAAAGAAATGTTCGGGTTACCTGATGGTGAGAATCTGGCCAAAGTTTAATTCCATGTCATTGACTTGAGCAATAAAGATGGCTGCCACAGCTTCGTAGAGAGCAGTGCCGTCCATGTTGATGGTGGCCCCCACGGGGAGGACGAAACGTGTCACTCGTTTATCGACACGGTTGTTTTCCTCCAGACAGCGGAAGGTGATGGGCAGAGTAGCAGAGCTGCAGGGAACATGGAAGCAGAGCCAAGCATTTAGTTACACAAATTTGCATGAAAATGCAGAGTATTTCCCACCTCATACATCATATTAGCCATAATATGATAAAAAAATAACTGTCACAGTCTGAGACACAGAATCTGAGCAGGGCGGAGGGAGAGGTTTACCTGGATGAGGTTCCCAGAGCAGTAATCAGTGCCTGCAGAATGCCTCCAATGAAGATGTAGGGATTCTTCCTCGTCACCAGAAAGTAAAGCAGTGGCAGGACAAAGAGGCCATGGATGAGGAGACCCACAATGACCGATGCGGTGTACATCCCAAGCTGGCCACCCACCTCTGACAGATTTTTCATTTCCACTATCTTCCCTGCAATCAGGAACATGATGCCCACCGGAGCATACCTGAGGGGAGAGATGACGAGATGAATGGTTATGACGTTCATTTATACAACAACGTATAGAATACCATTTAAAATGGATTGGCCATCTTCCAAACATTTCTTCTGATTCTAACTCCATCCTGTCCGACAACAACACGCACAGCAAGTTCTTGTTGAATCTCCATCATGTTTTAAGTGTTTTTTGGCCGCACCCTTCCATTAAGTAGAAATGTGACACTTGTATTTGGCATTGCAAACTCTAACATTTTCACCTCAGCACAGGCTATTAAGGTTTCGAAACTTAAGGCCCATTTCTGATTGTTTAAAACTTTATCAGTCCTCTGAGAAGCCAACTTCCCAAAGAAGTGAGAACCAAAGGTAACTGTGGATACCCTCTGCCCTTAGGTTTGAAGTAAAACCTCTAACTTTGAAAATATTTGACTGACCAGCTCAAGTTTGTAGCGACTGACCCACTGCCTAGTTGGAGGAGCTTCAAGACAGATATCAGGTTACGCCAGATACAAAAGTAGTACTATGGAAAATTTCACCATGCAAAAAATACCAGTACACATCAATCAGCCATAACATTATAACTACTGACAGGGTAAGTCAGAATAACATAACTTATCTCATTAAAACACCACCTGTCAGTGGATGGGATATTTTAGACAGCAGGCAAATATTTTGTCTTATGTACGATGTACTGTTGATGTACTGGAAGCAGGACAAATGGACAATTATACGGATCTGAGTCACTTTGTCAAAGGCCAAACTGAGGTGGCCTGAAGGCTGGGTCATAACATCTCCAAAACTGAAGGTTTTGATGGGTGTTGCTCACAAATGCTAGTGAGGAGTGAAGGTTAGCCAACGTCGTCTGATCTCACAGAAGAGCCCTTTATCACAAATTGCTGAAAAGGTAGATGCCAGTTGTTATAGTAAGGTGTCAGACCACACAGTGCATCACAGCTGAGCTGTTTTAGTGGAAAAAAAGAGGACCTTAACCATATTAGGAAGGTGGTTTTAATGTTATGGCTGATTGGTGTATATTAAAGCAATGTAAATGAATCCCCCATCTTAACTCTTACAGGATCATTTAAAAACATAAACAAGAGTTGAAAGATAATGCAGTCATCGTCTTCACTGACCAGATGATGATTGACACCAGCCTCATGATGGCTTCATTCAGGCAGTCAAAGATATCCCTGAGGGCCTGGCCCTGCTGCTTCATGTTTCCGATGACCAGACCAAAGCACATGGAGAAAACCACCAACCCCAGAGCGTTCACTCCAGCAGAGGAGCCAGACACAGGGACTGTCTCCTCCAATCTCTCCTGAAAACAGAAAACAGTCAGAAAACATTGAATGGATGTTAAGACACAAAATGTAACCCTCATCCTCCCCAGTTGGGTACTGGTTCATCACTTTCTGTACACATTTCCGTTAATGGAGCCTGAAATCAACATGCACTGTTTTCCAGAGAGGTCTGATCTATCACCCACCTGTATGGTATGCAGCACCCTGCTGAGGTTCACGCCCAGCACAGACTCTGTCACGTTAACAGAGTCACTGAGGTTCAGCGGCACGGTCACGTTTCTTGTGTGCAAGATCTTCTTATACACAGTTTTATACTAAAAGACATAACATGAATGTTAATCCAAAATACTACATCATTTACAGGTATTAATTGTTTTGAAGTTTCTGAAAGTGAACTTTGAAGCAATATATGTGATTTAACAGTAAAAGGATGTGTTATTATAGAGGTTGTGAGACAAAATGTCGATTTTTCTAATAATAATAGTAATAAATTGGACTTATATAGCGCCTTTCTATGAACCCAAGGAAAATAGTTTTTTTTCATGAATTAAGAATAAAATATGTTCAAGGAATGATATGACTGGTGGCGAAAAAACAGCCTCACCTGTTTGAAGCAGGCCTCCACCAGATTGGGAGGAAACATGTTCCTTTGGTAAAAAAGGAGATATTGTATACATTAAATCATTTAGATATAACTCTTGATAGTATTTTGTATGATGAACATGTCTACTCTTTTTTGGATTTGTTTTCTTGTCTTTACTTCTGTGAAGAGACTTCCTGGAGTCGAGCCTTTGTGTCCACTTCAGAAACGAGCAGTGGACAATAGATAGTATTTCAACACTTTCTGTTGCTGATGTATTTTAAGGTCTAAATGTCCTCATAGGAAGGCCAACATTGAGCGATTCTGGAATATATTTCCTTTCACAAGAATTTAATGAGTAGTTGGATCCCAGTAGTCTCTGCCAACTACAGTAAGCAGCTTGATAGCTTAGCTTAGCATAAATACTGGAAACAGGAAGAAACACTAAGCCTGACTCTTTCCAAAGGTAAAACTGCCTTCAGCATCTCTAAACTGACTGCTTAATATCATATTTGTGTATTTTAATCCAAAGTATACAACAAAATGTGTAGTTTGTGGCCTGACATCCAAAACTATTTCTCAAACCCTGTTTATTCTGACTCCATATTTTGACTGTCATATCAAGCATAGGAACATTTCACATCATCTGCATCATCATCTACATCTGAGAATGTCCGACTTTAAATGTGGAAGCCGCGGAGAGTTTTGAAGCTGGTACCTGATGAGATCCAGGAATGCATCAACAGCCTGAACGGGTTCTTTGTTTCCACTGTTGACCACTGGACTGTCCCTGCTGCCTTTTCCTGGCTGGATGATGATCACGATGATGATGCCGATGAACACAGCAATCAGGGTGGTCAACGTGTAGTAGACCACTGCCCGCACACCCATTTTACCTGATGCTTTGCTGTCCAAGGAGGAAATACCTGAGAGAGAGGAAACCAATGAAAGAATTGCATGATGCAGACTTGCGAGTTTGCTCACAGTTCAAATTGCGTTGTGAATGTTTTTTAACTAAAATTGATAGAAGTGGCGGGTAAATAATAAAGAACATTGGTTTTGGCTGACATTTATGATTGTTTCCTACTTTCTTAATGTTCTTTCACCTCATCAGAAACATGTTGGCAACTTTAAATCTACTTCTTAATGGCAAACCTGTGACCAGACTGGAGATGAGGAGAGGCAGCACCAGCATCTGTAGCATTCTCATCAGTAGCTCACCAGGAAAGGCAAAATACTTTATCTCCCTCAGGGATAAGTTATATGGGCGTAGAGAAAAACCCAGGATTATACCTGAAATAAATAAACACAAACATTCATCCATGTGTGCACACACACAAGCACACAAAGTTGACACAAAGTCAGATAATGTCAACTAAATGCAGACAGAATAATGTTAAACCTACTTAGGTTTCCTTCTTCACTCACCCAGACCCACAGCGGCGACAGTAAACAGAACAAACAGGTTCCTCTTGAGGAAACCTTTGATGCTGTCCCTGCTGATGGCGTTCATCCTCTCCTTCAGGCTGCTGGCTCTCCTCTCCATGGCTTTGTGTAGGCGCGCCGTCAAGTGTCCTTCCTCTAGGAGGGGGGGTTTGTCCACGTCCTGGTCTAGGAAAAGACTAGTAATGGTAGGGGACTTCTCATTCATAATCAGCTCCAGCACCTGGTCCAGGAGGTAGGTCTCATTGGACACTGCAGGGAGAAATCATAATTGGTAATATACAATAGATAAGTTTTAAAAATGTTTGAATAGAATAGCACAGATGAAGGAAAAGTGTACACAGAAGGGAAAGGATCATCTAATGGACCAGGGCGGCAGAGTGGGAGAGATTGATTAAGGTGGTGAATAAAAAACAAGCCTGATTTATACACAATAATTACCCCCCTAACACCCTAAATATGACTGTTTTCTGTTTTTTTTTAATAAAAGCCTTTTTTTTAAATTAAAATCCATGCATTTTATATGAAATTTAAAACTCACTATCTCATATCTCACTCCACTCCCTGTCAGTCACACAATGGTAAAGGATGTCGTGTATACAAAAATGAATACTGGATCTGCTGCTTTATCTCTATCTGCACCAAACATGTAATGAAATATATTCTGGTCAAAGACCCCTCCTTTCAGCAATCTTCATGGGAATCCATTCATTTGTTTTGTGTAATCCTACTAACAGACCAACAAACAAATGGACATAACTTCTTCTCACTTCCAGGTAAATGACTGATTTAAGCGAAAAAACTAAATTAAAGAAAAAAGGTGAGAGAATACGTATTCCTATGGAAAATAAAATGAATTAACATATTGTAATGTTAGGAGGCTAAAAAAAAAAAATTATAGAATTTCAATTTCAATATATTTATATACATATTTTTCCTTTACTTGCAAGAATATATTAAATCAAATGTTGATGTTAAATTTAACTATTAAAATTTAAATAATTAATCTGAATCTAAATGCTAGATATTAATTTGAATATTAAGTGTAAAAATTAAATGTTAAATGTAAATATATTTCAGCCATTCCTGTACATGAACAACAAGCAGCCTGTGTGTCGGAGCGTACCATTCTAAGAGCAGTAGGGGCGGGAAGCGTTGTCTAATCAGAGTTTCTGGCCTTGACCTATACCACTGGCTCTCTTCATTGAGGGTCTATCTTGGTACCTCCTCAGAAGGTCACAGTGAATCTGCATAGTAGGTAAATCATAAATTATAGACTAAGTGTGAATTATTATATATGAAACATTTAACATTAAGATTAACAATTAGGTTTAAATTTAACATCAAGGTTTACATTTCAAGTGTAACATGTGGACTCAACATTTAGGTTAAGATTTAGATTTTACTATATATGACAATTTTCACAGATATTGTGTGATTTATTATAAAAATGCCTTTAAATTTACAAACATAATCAGATATCAGGCCATTCTCTCCATCTGGCACAAGTAATGTAAACTAAAGGCCATAAATGACACTGCATGATGGACGTTGACTATGTCACAGCTCCATTATTACAAAACGCTGTTACTATGTTTAGGAAGCAGAAAACATCCCTGCGTCTCTGTCATCTCAATATCTTTGCACTGACAATTTAGTTTAAAAGAGCAGTACTGCTATATTTACAAACAGCGAGCCTCCATTGTCTTACCTTGTTTCCTTCTGCTGAATAACACATAAGAGTCAGTGTGTAGCACGTGGTGGCTGCTCCTTATCTATCTAGGCTACAACTCCTTCCTCTGAATCACACTCTAAGGGGCTTCACGCTCTGCTCTTAAAGAAAAATAGACATCTAACATGCTGCCCACTTCATCAGCTTGTTCTCCAATATATTTACTCTGGGCTCCTCAACCTTTACACATCCATTCTCTCATTCTCGGCTAGAACCACTTATCATGTGATCTCCAAACATCTCACCTATTATGTTTGGATAAATCCTGTCGATTTAGTTCCTTTTGTCCATTGTTGAGGTTCCCATTTATCGATACGTCCTACGCAATATGCAAAAGAGCCATTGTTTAGCAGGTTGTATGGAACGACGCCAGATAATCCAAGCACACAATATATCAGAGACTTGCTAAAGGTCTGACAAGAGTACGATAGCACAGGCCAAAACCTATGTTTGAAAATGAAGCAGTCACTATGTGTAACAATAAGTGTGAAGGACTCGGGAGAGCGCCCATGGTCCTGTTGGAACACTGAGTGCTGCATGGATGACAGAGGATGTAAAGGACAATTAAATCATACACTTGTATTTTACTGGATTAAATATCTCTAGCGTTTACGAATATGAAACTAGCGACCACTTACGAGAACAAAATGTAGTGACATGCTCTGTGCACATTAAGCACAAATCTGTATGATCTGAGGAACGAAAAGAAAAAAGTCTGTGAGAAAAATGTTTCTCCAGGATGACCACATAGCAGAATTTCAGAACTTTAGTTGTCCATGGCACTTCATTTCTCTCAGCAGCCACCTAATGGCAACAGAAGCGAGAATAAAGGGAGATCTTGAGGCATCATGGGAAAATGTGTCACCAGGGAAAAGGTTCTGTTACATTGATTGTGATGGAGTACAATCAGATGAGGAATTATTTCATTAGTACCTCTGTACCTACAAAAAAAAACGTTTCTGTAAGTCATTTTTGTTGGAAAATAGAATTGGAAACATTCTATAAGAAGGAGGGAAATATTGAGAGACGTTTGGCCAATGTAAACTTTATCAAACAGCGATTAATTCCAGCTTCAGCGGAAGAAATCCGAACGCTGGCCTTGTTAGACGGTGAGGTGAGACCTATGCAGGTACAGTCAACGCAAGCAAGAGGCGGTGAGTGAACAGCACAGATGTTCTGGGTGAGGTCTTCTTCTTTGGGACATCATAAAGCGTTTACAGCGGGGCTTTGTGACAGGATAATAAATCTAACACAAGATACTAGATAACTAAATATTAAGAAGGGGAGAACCAACACAATTATTGATGAGGTGTGAACAGAAACATTGTCATGAAACTCCAACTTCCTATTTCATTAAACAGCCAGAGTGAATAGATGCACTGTTAGATGTCCCTTTTAACCTCACCATTCTATTTTATTATGTTTGCCACTGTGTTTTGTTTGAGCAAGCATGCCACCAGTGCCATGGCTGGACTTCCCATCTAAAGCAACCGTCTCTGGCTCAAACTGCTCCATTTTGGAGCATAGACAGCGCTCCTCAAAGTCTCTCTCTCTCTATATATATATATATATATATATATATATATA
>VRLP01007825.1:0-19711 GCA_009660295.1 Lophius piscatorius | reverse complement strand
ATCAACACTATCAAACACTACAGACATTAAACACTATCATCAGAGGTTATGAATATACTTAAACTGGAGTCATACCTTTGACAAACTTAGACTCTACATCCAAAACTAAATCAGGTTTCCCTGTGTGGATGTCAATAATTTAAAACTTTTACAGAAGACATCTTTTCCTTTAAGTCGTTCATGGTTTAAGTTCGGCTACTACAGGAGAATTTACCGCTAAAAAAGTAACAAAGTAACAAGGTTTAAATGTCACTTAAAATACACATTCAAAATTGAAAAATGACATAAGCCGGCACAGAGACAGTCGAGCCATCACTTTTATTTTACTCTTACACTGTTTTTTCTCTGTGAACTTCTTGAAAGCATTATGTTAAATTGGCTCTCGTGACCCGATCCGACTTTTTCTCTCCCTGAAATGACACAGCCCAACTTCAAACAGAAAATAATTTCTAAATATTTGTTCAAAGCCGGTGGGCCTTCCGTTTTTTACCTCCAAACCCGCCCTACACGTCGGGGTCCGACGAGACCTTGCCAGGCTTTGTGTGTCTACACTCTATGCGCTCCTCTATCTTGTTACGAGTAAAAGAGATTAGGGGCCGTGAAACAACTGAAATAACAGATTACACTCAGAAGGAGTTTAGGAGTGATAAGAGACTACCACTCCTGTTTCTGCTTGTACTTTGTGTTGGTCGCTCTCCAGCTACTCAGTAGCCCTCCTAGTCAGCGCAAAGTCGCTAACTTAGCACTTACCTTAGCTCTAAGCTTAGGCATGCTAGAGCTAATTAGCAAAATTTTAACCAAATACCAGGCCACGGTCTTAAAGGCCCAAGTTTCCACATGTTGTAACATAAGCTGCGGCTAAGCTAACAAGCTTCGCTGCGGGTGAATTTGCTCTCAAACTGGACCGTACTCACTCTATTCGCACCGCCTTACCCAGACAAATGTCCCAGCTAATGCAAACCGATGAAGGAATGACACATACAACATTTCTTTTCACTCTGTCATCATAAGGACCCAGGTAAACACAGGTAAAACTTTGTGTATTTGTTGTGGAGGTCAAAAGTCAAACGTCGACGACTCACAACTAATGAACTTAAACAAAATTTCAATTTCAACTTGAGCAAATGACTCAAATTCTTGTTACTCGTATTTTATTTGTTTGTCATCAATTACGCTGCCTGGCGTGAATTCATGACTATTTGTGGGTTTCCAATGCACTTCTGCAACGACATCGGCTGCATCCATACAGAACGGAGAGGAAACTTCACCCATGACAACCAATTGCGGCGTAATCAGAAACCAATCAAGCACATCCCTTTCATTAATCTGCGGTTAGATGAGACTTTTTTTGAAAGGCGCTTATTAAGTGTAATCTTGCATAAAAATATATTTCAGTTCAGAATATTTTTTTTTCTTTGTTTCGTGTTCTTCATTTGATAAATGTATGTGTGCAACTTTACTTGTGTTGCAGTTAATACAAACGAAAATCATTATAGTGTATATATACCAGATTGGTTACACCCCAAATCCTGCTTCATATGCCACAATTTTTGACGAAATTTGACTAGCGGTTGCAAAATCATGTCCCGAAAGCTCCCACTAGTGTCTGAAATATAAACTGACCCTTCTAAAAGTCACTCCAGTTCTTCCTTACAGTAACGTCTATTTGGGTTTAAAATTTGTAAATGATCCATGAAATAGTTTTTGAGTTATGATTCAATGATGATTCCATAATATCCCTGACTTTTCTGGGATTTTATGATCTGTCTTTAGCAAAATCTAGCATGTAGTTAAAAAAAACTATTACCGTACAGTGTTTGATGATGGGGAATATGAACTAAAAGGCAGTTTATTTAATTTAAGCTTCTTATGATTAGAATATCTACCAAGTGTGTCATAAGTGTGTTCTGTGAGAAGCCAGGAATACTGCTTCTGTTATTTAACTGATGAAATCTCAACCCATTAGTATCATATCATTGGCAGTTTTTTGTTGCAATTAAAGCGACGTCAAATTTCACATCTTGTGTATATCTTATCTTGCACACCAAATCAAGAAGAAAAAAATCATCCTGCACCTGCTTCTTGTCATTAAGAAACCACAATTATAGCATTTATTGGATTTCAGTACCACTGGAGGATGCCTCGAAAACCACAACATAGACATTAAGAAAAACTCTATCCAGCTGTCTTTGTGCTCTTTAGCAGGTTTAATTGGTGGGGAACAGGATAGAGGAGCGCATGAAAAACATCATTACAGGCTTAAACTACTACAACAGGGTATTGCTGAGATTTAATTACAGCGGGCTATTGTTTAATTTGCCTCTCAGTGCTTCAATTACGCAACAGAGGGAATGTGAGGGTTCAGATTTCAGGCTCATCTGAGCAGGAGAGGAGAGATTTTCCCCTGTGAAGTTCATATAACATCACACAGCGATATCAAATGGATTTGTCACAGTTTGACTAATGACAGGAACGAGGAATAAACCCTATTAGAAAATCATCAAGAATCCCTCTGTCTCTGCTGATAATCTTTGTGTGTTTAGTGCGCCTGCTGTAGAGAGGCCTCGGAGCTGATGCTGATGTATTTACTTTTATATTGGACGCTGCAGATGATGTGATATGAGGTTAATGGGCACCAAAAAATTGAGAAATCTCAGCCTCATTCAGAACAAAGGAATGTTCAGAAACTCCAGCAACCATTTCCCTTATCAGGTTTGTAGTTATTCAATCTGCAATCATTTTTCTCACATGTAATATTCTCTAATCTGCATCCAAAGAAACATTTAGGCCGTAGTTTCACTGAGGGAGTAATAAAGAATCTCAGGAGTAGATGGGAGGAGGTGGAAAATGATGAGTTTTCTCCTCTGTGAAGTCAAGGCAAACTTTTTGGGTAGAACCTATGAGTTGGAACCAGTTTCAGTCCGCCAACCCACCACCAGCCGCCAGCCCCCAGCCCCACCCCCGAACCCTAGAAGTATAAGCTGACAGTGGATTTCAATGTTTCTTTGAAAAGACCACAATGTGTAGCTGATATACGGCATGACAGACAACATAGATATCCACCGTTCACAAGATTATCTTTTCAGTACAAGTCAACATGGTAATGTATGCTGTCAAGATTAAAACCCGTTGGTGACTTTCCATCTTTCGGCTTTTGAGTTTATCTAATGCAGCTCCTCTTATCTGACAGTCCTTTGACATCTTTATGGATGTAGCTGTACTCACAACATTCATTTATCTGTCTCCTTGACACCATCCGCTCAGAATGATTATAAAGTTTCTTTTCATTACGGCCTAGTGACTGCTAGAAGAAAGTATTCATTTCTTACTAAATGGTTCACACGTAAACGTAGAGGATGAAGGAAATTGTACTTTTATTAAAAAAGACGATACGTGATAATTGGTCCATTAGAAATTATTCGGCCCTCAGACTCTTCAGGGATATGTGATCGAAGGTTTTCTGCCCTGACCAGCAGCATGGAACATCCCCACTTTAGACTCTTGATACTGGTGGTGCTGGCAGATGGCTCTGCTGGGACAGCTGAATGATGCTGAGCACGCGTGAAAAAAGAGAATAATAAAGTCATATGAGTAGAAACTGGCCCTGGTGTGCAAGGGGATACTCTCCTTGACTGAACTTTTGCTAAATCTTCACATCAAGTGACGTCCCAGTGAGGAACACAACCCCCGTGCTTCCTCCCCATCTCTGCCAAATCCTCAAGGATATATCAACCTCACCCTTGCATCACCTCGCCAAAGACTCTCTGAAAGACTTACTCTTTTTTTACATTTCCTTTTTAGTTTAGTCATTTTGCACAATAGTTGATTATCTCACATCATCTGTTGTACTAAATATTCATCTTTACATCATTCCCTATCTCTCCAGGTTGAAATATCATTACCTCTTTACCTTGATTTCAACCTTTTCAGTTTTTCAATATCCTGGTTTTCTGCAAAAGACCATCCCCAGTTTTACCCAATAATAACTTATACTGTATGTAAATACGGACAGATGGTTTCCATGATGTCCTGTGGTCACCAATCAGGTCGGATCAATATGTATCCGCATGACTTAAAATGCTTATAAGCCTGCGTGAGAAAAAGGGGTTTTCTTTTGGTTCCTTTTGTGAGAATCAACCATTAGAGATGTTTTTCATTGACAGAGGAGAAACTTTATGATTTTGTTTTGTTCTTTCCTGAAATATTTGTTAGTGGCTAAAGTGGGACTTTTGGTAACCTTTATTTTACCCTGAGTCGGATAACATTGCTCAGGTTTGCTCTCTTTTTTTTCTTTTTTTTATATAGTCATGCCCAATTTCTCCATTTATTCACAAAAAGGTTTTTTTTATGTGAGGTTTCCTTTCCAAAACAGGAAACAGATGGTGTAAAGCCCTTGAAGCAAATTTTTTCATTATGGGCTATATAAATAAAATTTGTCTGGAATTTGCACATGATCATAAAATCAAACCAAATAAAAGGTTGAAAGACAACTCTGTTTGATATAATATAAAGACAAGATAAGCTGAGAAACAGGTCTGGAGCAAACAACAGTTGTTTTTGTCCATTATTATCTCAACTCATCTCCTGTGTACAATAAAATACCATTTATCAATCTTACTGCATTATTGAAACGCTCCAACCAAAAGAGAGTGCTTAATAAAATGAATTAATAAAAGATTATCATTACGTCCTCCCTCCTCAGTAGCAGTAAAAACTACAGACGTGGCCATTAAGGCTGCTGTGTTTGTCGCCCCTGTCTTGTCTCGTTCAGAGAACAAAGATTCCTAAAGATGGATGACTTCTGTGTGCATTTGACGAGGTAGAGACTACGAGACCATCTTCATCATAGAGACACAAAGAAAAGAAAAAAGAAAAAAAAACATCCAAAAATTACTGAATGCCCCAGTTTACAAAAAGTGAGATTAGCCCAGTCTTTATTCTACCACAAATGGGGAATCTCTGAGACCAGTGAAAAAGGACAAACACAATTTCACCATTTCTAAGACGAAGAAAACTCTGACAGGTTATTTAGAGCTCTGATATTTTAATCACCTGCATGTTATATATGCCGATAACTATATGTGCTGTTATAAGAAAAAAAATTTTTTAAAAATTGATACACAGTTGTGAAGGTGACACAACACATCATCCTGCCTGAAAAGTAGTTTAATCATCTATTCCTCCATCTGTGTGCCTGACCACACCTCATTTTAAAACTAGCACTTCCATGTGCATAGGCGGACACAGGTGCTTAGACGACACAGGAAGTAGGTGTGAATATGACATTAGTCAGACACTAGCAGTGACACTCGAGCTGTGCTATGTCTGAAAATAGAGTTCTGTTTGTTCATGTTCATAGCGCCAAGACAGATTGGGTTGTCTTGTGAGATGGAGCCTTTAGAATAAGAATACTTTTAAATTACTCTCAGGACTTAAAATTGAGATTAATTTTTCAGAGCAAAGAAGTCGTAATGTGATGAAAATAAAGTTTTGACTTCACAAGAATAAAGTTCCAATTTTTGGAGAATTAATTTGTAATTTTAGGTTACTCACTTAATGGGAAATGAGGAACGTGGATAGATCAACTTGTCAAGCGATATTTAAAAATTTGTATAAGTTTGACAAATCAATAAATATTGAATCTTTGGCTGATAAACACAACATTATTCTAACTTACGACTTTATCTCATATGTGAAAACACTTCCGCCTGTTTTTTTAAAATTAGATTCTGTCTTTATTTTTATATAGTATCATACATGTCCTCTACTCTTAAACAGTGAGATATACAATTAACTACAACAATGACATTTGAATCAAGTGAAATTAACATGAAGAGAGACATGTACAAGGCATTAGATAGTTGAGAGAAGTATTGGAATATATAAATTAAGAAACAGAATGACAGTATTAAGTAAAAGTAAAAAACTGTCCTAAGAAAATAAACCAAAGTCTACATTATACAATACATTATAAATGCATTCTAAGACTTTTTAGTACTTGCACTAAGTTGCTCAAAAATGCAAAACCACTGGGAAGATCTTGGTGTGTCACAAACTACCAATAAAGGCAATCATGTGGACAGCGTGGTGAAAAGTGCCTGAAAGCTCAGCATATCAATTTCCGTCCACCGCTGTGTTTCCCCTAGCCTCCTCTCTGTCATCCGCTGACTGAGTTCCTGCTGCTGCAGAAAACTACAGACAAGGCCGTTATGGCTGACGTGTCGTCATCCCCGTCTTGTCTCGTCCAGGAGAACAAAGACGTAGGATCCTGTTGAACAGTTCTGTAATGACGAGAAACTGGCAGTCTCCTGTCTGCATCAGCAGGGCGTCAGGATGCGGCAGAGAGCAGGAGCTGAACTCCTTCCCATTCACAGTGGCAGGCCGTGATGGAGGGCCTGTTAATGTTCAACCACAGACAGGAACTGATGAGGTGCTTCTGCCGGGGAATAATACACCCCATTATTACAGTTCTTCTTCATCTGTATTTATTAATCTTCTTTTTGGTTTCTGGAAAAGGCTAGAATATTGACGTTTATTTATGGTTATTCCAGAAAAGTTAGGATGTTATGGAATCGTCATCAACGCCACCACCACATCCGAGCGTCTGTCGCAGAGCCTTCATGTTAACGCAATAACTATTTGATTACATGGATCATTTTGACTTTTATAACAACATAGACCTTAGTGGGAGGAAGGGCCTGATTGATTTTGGGAAAGTTTTTTTCTCAATTTCTCAACCGTTGGTCCAATTTTGTCCAGATTTGGTGCAAATGAATCAACTCGAGAAAAACTATCTTGTACGAATCATTTTTTTTACCCTAATAGTTCATATTTTTACTCAAAAGAGGTTTTTTTTTTAATGAAAAACAGTTTTTCAGACATAACTTCACATTTAATTTGAAGAGTTTAATTAGGGGGCTTGCTTATACAACGCAAGCTTTTCAAGGATATATCATTGCTGTGCTGGACGACAGCAAAGGTCTAGTTTATTCTGATGACATGTCATGACAATGCAAGTTGAGGAATGACCCACATGAAGACCCAAATAACAATGAGAGCAAAGTTACCATTCAGGGTTCAGTATAAAGGCAAACTTCGAGGGAGGGGTCAAACTGAGGAGAAGTCTGTTAAAAACAGTAAAGGTCATAAAGGGAAAAAAACAATGGCAAAAAGTTCTTGACACAGGCAACCAGTTTCATCCCATGATTGGTCCAAGATCCAAAACTATGTTCTCAAAACAGTAGACAGACACAGAATCTAGAGAATCCAGGATGAACGGGTTCAGATGAAATTAGTTTCACAAAGGAACATCACAAACTGGCAAACTGGCAAACAGGCTACGCACACATGATAAGAAGACACATGTGTCAACAAGACACAGGTGAAACCAGATATAGGGGTAGAGCGGACAATCCCATACACAGGAACCCCAAAGGGAGAGAAACTGCTTCTGCGTCTGTGAAAGAACAGAAACAGAAGACTTAACGTGTGCAGGTGAAATAATACAGCAAAGGAGGTGGAGGAGAAGAACAGAAGGAAAAGAAAAGGTTAAACTATCTATCCACAAAAAGCATCAAGCAGCGAAGACATGAGGCTAGCTTAATAAAGTCTGAAGAACAATCAAAAACCAAAATCAGGACACATCGTCTTCATTTATTGACCTTTATTGAACCAGGAAGTCACTCATTTAAAAAAAGCAACAAATACTACATGTTATACAAAAACGTATCCAGGTAAAACAACAAGAAGTATACTGTACATGCAGGCAGGCCTCTCAAGGGAAGCAATCACATTTCTCTATATCCACTTTCTACATGAGGTATTTAAATGTATGGATTGATACAAGTCTCTCTTACTTCAGATCTTTGGGTGAATTGTTCTGTGGCCATAGTGCAGGTAGCAGATAACTATCCGAGCTGACACAGAAAAGGCTGCAGATATAAGCTGGACGTTAACCAAGTATTGCTCTATAGATAAAGAAAATATGCTCTGTTGATTTGTGGGAGGTCATTGACGTCCAAACTCATAAAGAATGTAGTGATGAGTTTTAGTAACGAATCAAATACAACAGGCCCGGCCCTTAACAAAGTTAAATACTAACACAAACATATGGAATTATAATACACAAACATAAATGCTAACCCTATGCATATAACCCTATGCTAACCCTATGCACATATTAAAGTGATCCAAGTGCAATTTCAGGGCCACACTGCTGACATCCCAGGACTCAGGTTATAGAAGAGCTGCTAGAACTGAAAACCATCTGTCTTCTGGCTGACAGTCAGTACTACTCCACCATTACTCCTCCCAGCTGGCAGCTCCACATGTCCTGTTGCCCCCTGCTGTCCCCTCTGCCCTCTGAGAGTGAAACTGGCCATCCATCCTGCTGACTTACAGCAAAAGCCTCAGACCCACTGAACCAACACGAAAGAACTAGCAGCAGTAGAAACTCGCCTCACATGGTCTGTCAAGGGGCTTTAAAGGGGTCGTTTACGCGACAACCAATTTCATATAAAACTTCAAACTTTTGCGGTTTAGCCTTCTTCGACAATTTCCTTTTCAGAATACCTGAATGTGTCCCAGAGACTAATTCGGAACTTTTTTGAATGCAAAGAAACGGTTTTGAGTTTGTAGCTAAAATTGTGTTGTGTAAACAGGGTCTCAGACTGGATTCCTATGGGTGCAGAAATAGTTGTCCAGGTATAGATGTGCAATAGTGCAATTAGAAGAACAAACATGGTGTGTAGTCAGTTGATGATTATCAGATATACACATGGTGTGTTGTGAGATAGCAGAGTTCTGGGTTTCAGAGAGAACACAGTCTCACAGGGAGACAAAAAGTTCTGCTGTAGCGCTCTGATTTATACTTTGGGTGTCGCAGTCTGCCGCTGAAGGAGCTACTCAAAGCTCCCACAGTCTCATTTAGGGGGTGAGAGGTGTTGTCCAGGATTGATGACAGCTTGGTAACATCCTCCTCTCACCAACCATCTCCACAGAGTCCAAGGGACTGTCCATGACAGAGCTGGACCTCCTGGCCAGCCTGTTGAGTCTTTTTCTGCAATTGTCTACGCTGTGGATGCTGCCACTGTGTCATAGAAGGTCTTTAGCAGAATCCTTCACACATCGAAGGACCTCAATCTCCTCAGCATCCCAGACTGACTGACACAAAACAGTCCCTTAATCTCTCAGCCTCAAGGTTTTCTTCATGGGTGGATGTCTCTTCACCATGGGCTTTTAGGCAGGGAGGAGGTGGACCAGGTTATGGTCTGAGCGACCCAGCGGGGGGAAGGGGATGAGGTGTATGCCTCCTGAGATGATGAGGAGGGTCTGTGGCTGAGCAGCCCATGCTGTGAATCTGTGTGCTCTTACAGCGCTGCTTCTTCACAGCGATGTGTCCAGGGTTAGAACATCTACTGTTAATAAACATCACTACACCTCCTCCCTTCCTCTTCCCGCTCTCCCTCGCTGTCCAGTCCGCTCTGATGGGTACAGCTGCAGGTACCTAAGGGGAAGGCGTTGACTTGAAATTGTGCATTGCACAATTTCAAGTTGTGCTTGGATATCAAACTGGCTTTGATGTCACCACTGCAATGACCCATCATGTTTTAATCGTACTCACGACAACAACTGTGGGGCCTCATGTTAACTAGAGATTCAGCCTGAAATTATTAACTGGATTTGATGTGTTGCTGTTTATTCCTAACAATCAGATCTCAGCTTGGGGCAATGACAGAATTTTAAACGGATTGTCTTTATGCAGCACCTATTTTGTCTGAGCGACCACTCCGCCTCAAGACTGTATTTTATAACACAAGCCAGCATTCAGCCATTGACACAGAGGTAGCATAGGCTCCACCTGCTCACCATCCATTCACACCGCTTTGATTCTTCTCTTGATATATACAAGCAAATAAATTCAGTTATTAAAGTCAGTCTTTTTTCCACTCAGTTTTTCAACGAAAGTTGAACCGTTTCCTTTATGTCACCGGCCTTAAGAAGGTCATCCAGGCTGCAGCAGGTCCACAATCCAGCCGTCGGGCTCCCAACATGCACATATTTATCCTCACGTTGGCTCCCGGACCAGCAAAGAACTAATTATGACTTTTTGGAACTTTGGACTGACCGGGCCTTTTCAGTGGCAGCACCCAAATTGTGTGTGACTTACCCCTCCAGGTCAGGTCTTTATCATTGTTTTCATGTTCTATTTGTGTGTGTGTGTGTGTGTGTGTGTATGTGTGTGTGTGTGTGTGTGTGTGTGTGTGTGTGTGTGTGTGCGTGTGCGTGTGTGTGTGTGCGTGTGTTACCAGTTGACAGTGTGCCATGTTAGCCCCCTACTGTTTCCTTTCTTCTAATCCCTCAGGACTTCCATTCTTCAGACTGTAAAGACGGGATCCTTCTGTCTATCTGTGTTTCTGGTGGTAATAGTCACTTTGTGGTTGGTCTGTTTTGCCCCAAGATCTGTGTAAACCCTGTTCCTGCATTTGCAGAGCTATTGTTAGCCATATATTTGCGTTCCTTTTACAATGAGCTGGCTTGTGGAGGAGAGGTTTTTCGTAACGTGCCAAATTATGTACCCGTGCCACTTCCTTTTCAGGAGCTGTCAGCCAGAGCTCAACAACTTCAGGACTCAGAGAGGTGCTGTCAGTGTATCGTAATGCAGAGAGAGCATCGAATCGTCCATCTCAGCCCGTCTTTGTCTATTCGACAGGACAAGACAGGAATGACGACACAGCAGCAATATTGTCCAATATTGTCCATGTCTGCAACAAAAAGTCAGTCCCTGAGAGGAAGAGGGGAAAGTTGTGGAGGTAGAGGTCCTCAAATAGGAAAAACAAACAAATGTGAAGCTGTTTTTCCTCAAATGGTAATTTGAGCAACTATTTGTTAAACCTTATTATTTTTCTGTGGTTAACATAAGATTGAATAATGCTTTCCAGTAAGCAAATAAATGAGTGAGAGATCACCTACATTTTTATAGCATAAATATCCAAACATACACAGGTTTTTGGGAAAGGAGATCTCCTTGATATCCACAAATTCCCTAAAAGTCAACTTCTCATAAAATTCAGCTTTATGAGGACACGTTTAACAAATAATCAAAGGCTCTTTTTAATGAGCTTATTATATTCCCAAAAAGTCGGGGATATATAATAATAATAATAATAGAATCGTCATGGTGTCCACGTCCGCCACCGAAGATCTACCATGTTAACGATAACTCAAAAACTATTTCATGGATCATTTTCAAGTTTTATACTCACACAGGCCATGGTGGGAGTAATTACTGGATTGATTTTGGCAAAGACTGGTTGTTTATTTTCAACACCTTCTGGGCTAAATTTCTCAAGCATTTTCCCGATTTAGTCCAAATTTGATGCAAATTATTCAACTCAAGGATATATATCTTGTATATATGACATATTACCAAATAGTTCTTATTTTACTAAGTAGGAGGAAACCTTTTTTACAAAAACACAATTTTTTCAATATCACTTCTTAACCATTGTCCTGCTTTGGTCCAAATTTGGTGCTTATGAATCCACTCAAGGAGATCTGTAATGTATATATCATATCGTACTCTAATAACTCATATTTTACTCACTTCACCTGATTTTTTTTATTTTTTTTTATAAAATACTGTGGACATAACCGCACATTTAATTTGAGGAGTTCAATCAGGGGCAGGTTGCTTGTACAAGGCAGGCCCATGCTTCGTCCCCCTGCCTGTCAGGGACGACAGCATGGGCCTAAATTAGGAAGTTATTTACACGTGGTAAATTGTCCTGAAAAAATACCAAATTCTAGGTTCTATAACATCAAGAAATCTTTTGAAGTAATTGTCAAACGGCACCTTCAGCACAATTCTTCCTTTGCTGTTTTGTTCTTAGTTTACCTGATTAGAGCTACAAAACATAATGATTCCTCTTAATTCAAGAATTATCATCATTTGCTTATCTGAAGGGTTAGAAAAGGGTTAGGAAGAAAATTGCATTTGTAATGCAACTATAGTATGACAATATAGGATATGTGTGCAAGATAGCCAATGTTAAAGTATTTAGACATGTCTTATCTGATTATGTCTTACATGAAATGTTAAATACAGTTCTGTTTTGTATATCTAATTTTGAGGCATGATGCATGTTGACAATTATGTCATCATGCTTTCTTATAGGTTAATAAATACAGATTAAACACATTTAAAGTTTTAAATAAGAAATAGTAAAAAAAAAAAAAAGGATAATAAATAAATTCAAAACAAATATTATGTAGATTCATGATATTTTATTATATTAAATCTACACTTTTATTTGAGTTTTTGCAGGGACCGCTAAGAAAGGGATCATTTCCGTTCCCGTTAGAACACATTCTGAAGAATCCAGAAACATTTAACAAATGAATACATTTAATGCGGAAATGCCTTTTGTGGAGTGTGGAATCCCTCCTGGGTGTGTGAGGAAGGTGTGTGGGAGTGTTGTGTGGGCTTTCCCCATACAGAGGGACTCCAAAGGCCAGCCTACACACTCGGGATCCCACCTCTATCCCAGCCACCACATCCAGCTTGAGTCTGTCAACAAAACAGCCAGCAAGGCAGAAACCATAGAGGAAGAGGACAACAAGAGGAGCGAAGGAGAACAAAGGCTGTGTGAGACTGTGGAAAAAGTGTGTGATAGAGAAATTGTCCTAAGGTGGACGGGGATGCGGAGAGTGTGTGTCGGTGTGGCCCTGGTGGCGTGCAGAATAGGCCCACTCCTACTCTCACATTCCTCTCTATTTTACACGAGTCAACAGGAGTGACAGTACGGACACGGACATCCTCGACAGCTGCACAGTGAGCAGGAACACAGCAGAAGCTGCGGTAAGAGGATGTGTGTGTAGGATGTGAATCTGAATGCAAAGGGAGACCCTAGAAAGATCAACTCATGACATTCTGTTCCTCAGGACCCCCCCTTAACGGGCCAGGTTTTCATTAAAATGTTACTGATATTCATTTCTACGTGCAGTTTATTGTGCAAAGTCATTGACATTGCTTTATCCACAAACTATTTCTCAAGCTTCACAGCCATAATGCTGTAAAGGATTCACACTTGGATTTACATCCAGTGTTCGGAGGATGTAAATACAATGTGTGTAATGATGAACATCTTTTTTACAGTACCAGTCAGTGTGTTGGAATTCCTTTTTTTTTGCAAGTTTTTAGGACTTATCCCCGTGGTGCACACCTGGCAAATGAAATATATGTACGAATTATTGGATGTCAAAAGGGATTCCCTAACTCTAACTAACTTAAAAAATGTATTATATAAATATATATTCATTTATTACAGTACTGGTACCAAAACCTCGTAAGCAAACGTACTAAACTAAATATTCTACACCTTTAAGGTTTAGTACCATAAAAGTTAAAAATAAATAAATGACATTTTGTGAGTCTGTTTATCTTTCGTAATTTCTTTAAATAGGATAAACAAGTAAAAAACTTATGAAAACAGACAAAAAATGACTCCATGCATCTCGTATGGTGTAAGTAAAGTATCTAAAAGCCCCAGGATCATAAACTGATTTGGTAAAGAAATGATTTACATCATTTTTAATGAGAGGCCTTCAATCTATCCTTCAAGCTAAAAGTGTTGGCATGAAAATTTCTGATGAAGACATATCGCCTTAAATGCAGGTGCATGTGCCAGTGGGGCTTATAAAAGCAGTAAAAATATCATCATCAGGTCCAACAAACGCGAGTGAGAGGTTACCTCCAGGTTGCAGGGAAACACTGAGGTAAAGCAGATTTCATTCCTTATTGCTCATCTCATCTAGCAGCTATTCCTTTAATCCTCCCTGTTTAGAACTGAATAGAATATTCCTGACTACGTTGTTGATGTTGGTCTTCATATCAACAAACCACAGCATTGAAGTACTGCATATTTACACCAGTCAGCCATAACATTATAACCCACGACAGGTGAAGTCAGAATAACCATGATTTTCCTGTTAGCATAGCAACTGTCTGTGGGCGGGACATGTTAGGCAGCATGTGAACATTTTGTTCTGAAGTGGACATGTTGGAAGCAGGAAAAAATGAGCAAGCATAAGGATCTGGTAGACACTGACAAAGACCAAATTGTGATAGCTAGAGGTCTAGGTCAAAGCAGCTCCAGAACTGCAGGTCTCTCTGGGTCTTCCTGATCTGCAGTGGTTAGTACCTACCAAAGTGGTTTAAGAAGGATAACTGGTGAACCGGAGAAATGGTCGTGAGCGCCAAAGGCTTTGCGTAGGGAGCGAACGCTAAAGTTGTCAGAAAAGTGCAAAAAAAGGTACAACCAAACAGTGACAGGCCTGAGGTTTTATTATTATGGCTGATTGATGTAAATCTGTCCATGCTGATGAACCAAAACACTGACAGCTGCCATCATGTCCAATGAGTAATTTTACATTTTTAACTTGAAATTCAATAATTGTTTTAGAACCACCGCCAATGGAGTTGGACTGGGTCATGTGATCCCCCTCGTTTGTTTGTCTCCAATGGGGAAGCGTCTCAATTTCTCATTACTATGGGACACACACACCAACACACACACCAACACATACCCAATGACACTTTGGCTCCATTTCTGGTACTGTTACAACTCCTATCCCCGGCTACAATGGTTTTAATGTGATAGCTTTCAGTACTTTAGAGATTAAATTATTTTAATCTAAAAGTGCCTTTCATGTTGTTTTAATCCTTTTTATACACACATTTTGTGAAACACTTAAAATTGTCTTTAAATATAAATATGCTTGCAAAGTAAACCTTGCCTTGCCACCCCGCCTGCTATTACCACTACCAATACGGATTTTACTGCATCCAAGAAGCTAGTCACTGGTTCCACTTCTACATTTACGACCCTTATCCATGTCTTTGTCTTTTTATGCCTCAAATATGGATTATTCACATGCCTAAATGAATCCTCTGTAGCTCAGCATCAGCTACTGCGGAAGGCAACGGCTCGGATTTGAACTTATAAATGGATTTTAGATTTATTTTTTATAAATGTTTAGGTCCAATTTGATATGGCACTCCGATATTTCACAGAGCTTTTAACCCTCTATCCTCCACTTCCAAACCTGACGTCCTCCAACGTACCCTTGCTGGTTGTCCTTAGGTCGAGGGTGGTGACCAAGGGTGATGGAGCTGTGGAATCTCCTGTCCAAGCAGATCAGGCTCACCAACATACAACCTTTTTTTAAATAATTGCTTAAAACAATCTTTTAAAGTAAAGACTTTTCTTCTGCCTGATTTTAATTTATAATTGCTTGTGGTGTTTTGTTATGTTTGGTTTGTAAATGTATGTTTTGATTTAGATTTTTTTCATTCTCATGTATTTTGTAAAGCATTTTTCAGTTTTGTTTAGATAAGTGCTATACAAATAAAGTTATACTGATTATTACAACGCAGCGACTTTCACGACTATTCACCATCTAATTAGTTTCAGCTGTCAATCTTGCGAAGCAACAGGTACACCGCTTTGTGACTGGAGAGAAAATCAGGACTGACCAGACTGTCATATTGACTTATCTAGAGACGTATCTTTTGAAGGATGAGACACTCCTTATGTTGGATTTCAGCAGATTTCTCAGAGCCAGAGTTTGTCAGGTGGCACCATCTGCTGCTCAGACTGTGGTTCTCTCTAACAGAGGGGAACTCGGCAAACAACTAGGCCTACGCTCTCGTTACACATGCAATCCCCCTCATTGAACTTCCCCACTTAAATGTGATTCCTTCATGATTTCAAGCAGTCCATTGTGACTCAACCTAACTATGTGTATGATGTCAGCAATATGCTCTTAGAGAAGATTGCATAGTGACTCAATAATGAAGATAAATACTGGTTACTTCTTCTGAGCTCAGTTATAAAACTAGTATACATTCATATGTATTGGATATATATTTTGAAAGTTTGGGATAAAAAAAAAACCAACTAGTTTTTGCACACTCAAAATGACACCTCATGAATGAAATATGAGCATTTAAAGTAAAATATGACAAATACAAGTTAGGGCTCCTGGGTCCGGTTCATATGAGGTAAATTGGGACTAGATTGGATCAACGGTTTGGGAAAGCATGTTTAAAAGTAAGCTCCACCTAGAGAATAAAATATGAAACTTTATAGTAAAATATGAACTAAACTAGATAGATCTACATAGAGTCCATTTATCTGCACCAAATTTGGACTAAATTGGACCAAAGGTCAAGAAATTATGGCCTGAAAATGTTTGGAGGTAAACCCCTTGGTAACTGCAAGTACTCTGTGTGAATACCTCTACCGTCCTGATTCCACAGACATTGTGACGCTCTATAGAGCTCTAATAAAACAGACTGAGATTATCAGAGGTGAAAAGTACCTAAGTACAAATACTTAGTTACTCTACTTCAGTAGAGTTTTCAGGTTTTTGTTCTTTACTTGAGTACTTATTTGTCTTACAACTTTTAACTTTTACTCCCCATATTTTTACACACAATATCCGTACTTTCTATTCCTTACAATTTCAAAACAGACTTGGTAATTTAGTCAATTTTTTTTTTTTAATTAATGGCCTGATTTCCTGACATCTCAGCAAAACGTGTTTGAAAACAAAAACAAAAATACAGAAGCAGTCAGACGTTTCGACAATTTCCCCATTTATTCAATGCCACTCTTTGCTTTAATACTTCTTTTTTTTTTTAAACCTATGTACTAGCCCTTTTTTATACAATAGTAACTTTTACTTTTACTGATGTTTTCATTTTATGCTACTACTCATTATTTTTATTTTTATGATTTTATTTTTATGATTTTATTTTTATTCCATTTTTATTCACTTCTAAATTGGTGCATGTTACTTTTAACTTGTTTTTACTTTCATACCACTACTTATTACTTTTTATTCTTATACTTATCACCTTTACGTACATACAGCTACTTTTTACTTTTATTCTTTTCATACCTTTTTAATTTAATACTTAAGTTTGAATACTTTCAAACTACATCTTTTTTACTTTTATACTTTGAGTACACTTCAGAATCTGTACTTTTACACTTGAACTGGAGTCAAGAAGTTGGATCAACTTCAGTTTTTTATAGAATAACAGTACTTCGTCTTGAGTAAAATGTGTGCGGAACTTTTAGCCACCTCTGGTGATTATTTCCTAATCTGTTTTGACATTCAATTTAATTGAATCAAATTTCCAATTAAATATATGCTTCTGCTTTATGCCAGCACCACATCTCATAAAAGCTGGAACAGGAGCAGGAAAAGAGTGGGAAAGGTCTTTATTCCATATTCCATGAGTAAAGAGGTTCACTGGTAACAGCTGATGGTATCATGTTATTCACAAGCAAAGCTGTTGAGAGGTTCACCACTTTGAGGCAGTCTGTGTAGGCAATTAGTCCAACAGTTTTCAGCATCCAGTTGCATCCATTCTCTAGGTCAGGGGTGTCACACGTACGGAACGCAGGCCAAAACCGGCCCGCAGAATGAATTTGCCAAGGGTGAAAATCACATAGAAAACATTAACTGCAATGTCCACGTTACAGTAACTGCTGTTCCTAATTTGTCCACTGGGGGTCGTACTGTTTCTGTAAGAGGAGCGGACATAACACAACAATGAGACCCACAGCTAAACAGCAGCAGTGCACCATCATGTTCCATTAATGGCTAACTTTTGTCTTATCTTTATTAAGATATATTCTACGTGCTCTTTTGCTGTCAGAATTACCCTCTGTGGCATTTAAAGACACTGAACATAGTGCAACATAATACCAGTCAGCAGCTCCAGTACAAAAGAGTTTGGTTTGGTGGAACCCTTCTGCTCATGCCCTGCCACAACTTTTATGTATGTTTTATGTTCAAATTTTATACATTTATTAGGCAGGAGGAGAACATATCTTTCTTACTTAATAGCTCCCCATTAGTTTGTTTGATGTGGTTTAAAAATTTAATTTAAAATTTAAAATAATTTCTACATGTTGACAAGTTGTTCTAATCATAATGTGAAATACTATATTTTACAGTTCCAGATACCTGTGACTAAATTTTTTGTGCCTTTGTAGATCCACTGTGATCTGTAAGTTGTAATACATGTGTAAATAATAAATTGAGGCATAATTGGGGCAGGGGTGGCTCAGGAGATAGAGCAGTTATCCTTATCTGAAGGAACCTACGTTCGATCCTCGGCCACTGCAGTCCACATGTCAAAGTGTCCTTGAGCAAGATACTGAACCCACAGTTAATAATAATAAAATAATAATAACATATTTAATTTATAACGCACTTTACATTTGGATCAAATCTCAAAGTGCTACAAAGTAAAAGCAGATAAAAGTATTAATAAAAAATAAAATAACTATATAAAAACCTGACCAAAAAGCAGCAATGTTAATTAAAGTTATAGGTTCTGATAAAATGGAAAGTTTTAAGTCCTTTTTTAAATGTGTCAGTCGTCTGTGGAGCCCTCAGATGGTCACGGAGGGCATTCCACAGACGAGTGGCATCAGAACAGAAGGCCCGATCACCCATGGTGCTGAGCTTAGTCCGGGAAAGGAGGAGGCGGTATGAGTGGGTATAACGGAGGGATCGTGTTGAGGTCAGTAGGGTGAGTAGTTCTTTTAGGTAGGGGGGTGCGTTACCATGGATGCACTGGTGAGTGAGGAGAGAGATCTTATAATCAATCCTGGGGGAGATGGGAAGCCAATGAAGGGAATGAAGAACAGGGGTGATGTGTTCGTGTTTACGAACTCTCATCAGGATCCTTGCAGCACTGTTTTGAACATACTGAAGTCTTTGAAGACTTTTATCAGGGATCCTGATGAGAAGTGCGTTACAGTAATCCAGTCTGGAGGAGACAAACGCGTGGACCAGCTTTTCAGCATCACTCAAGGTGAGTGAAGAAGGGAGTTTGGAAATATTTCTGAGATGATGAAAGGAGATCTTGCAGATGTGTGCATATGTGGGATTCAAAAGTGAGTTGAGGGTCGAATCTTACGCCGAGGTTGGTGACTGATGAAGAGAAAGGAATGTCGTGACCAGAGGTGATACTGGTTGTGGAGGAAGACTGGGTCTGGTGTGGGGTGCCAATTAAAATTGCTTCGGTTTTGAAGCTGTTCAACTGGAGAAAGTTGTTTTTTGAGGAGTCGTCTGATTGGTTTAGTACGGCGATGATCAGGGGACTGATGGAAGAGATGTTAGTTTTCACTAGGGCTGTAGGAAAGGGGTCGAGGGCACAGGTGAAGGGTTTCATCGTCCTGATGATAAACTAAACCTCTTGCTGTGACATTTCTGGGAAGCACTTTAGAGGCTGGGAGATCTCAAACTGTGAGTAAGCAGACTGGATAGGTAGAGAGGAGGAACCAGAAAGGACAGAACGGATTGATTCAATTTTTGATTTGAAGAAAGCCATGAAATTATTACAGTGCCCTTCTGTAATTTCTGTAAGTGGGGGAGTTTGTGGTTTAAGAAGATGATTGATAGTGGAAAAACAGCTGCTTAGAATTTCCAGGACTGGTTTTGATGATGTTGGAGTAGAACAGTGACTGAGCCTCTCTAGGCTACTTTGAGTAGACCTTTTGGTGTTCCCGAAAGGCTAGCTTATGGACAGTGAGACCTGAAGCCTTGTAACGCCGCTCAAGGACACGCCCAGCTGCCTTCATTTTCCGTAGCTCGCTGGTGAACCAGGGGGCTGAGCGGGAGATGG